>CAUYRH010024482.1:0-31495 GCA_963574655.1 Perodicticus potto | reverse complement strand
CCCCCCCCACCCGTCCGTGATAAGACAGAATTGATTTACAGAAAAGAATACAGAAAACACCAGAGCTCCTGGTAGTGGGAGAGATTTCAAGTAGGGAGAGAGAAGCTCTCTCCGTTCCTCTCCCGGTCTTTCCCCGTCTCCTCCTCTAGGCCTCTAGCCTCAAAAGGAGATAGTTATATGAATAAGTAAATTACAAAGATATTCAATAAGTTACACAACCATTAAAAATGAGCAATAGATCTATATTATTTTCATTGAAAGATGTTTCCCATGTAATATTGAGTGATAATACAGATTACAGAAGAGAATGGGTATTATGATACCTGTCACGTCTTCACTGACTCAGCAAGTGTACATTAAATTACTACGTTATGCTAGACCCTGTTCTAGGCACTTGGAATACTTGGGTGAACAAAAGAATAAAAGACTATTCCTTTTCTTATGGAGCTTAGAGTCTACTAATATAGAACGTCAAAGTAGAGGCAGAATTATAAGAGGCAGCTTGGGGTGCAGAAAGACGTAACAGCAAATTCATCTATAACAAGCATGTAATTGTTGAGAAAAGATTCTCCTCTCTCTGCATACACTGTGTGCAGAAGCACTGGCTTTAGTCTGGACTGTCTTTCCAATGATGTTTTTACAGTGAACAGCCTTGGAAGATATCATCTCCCTCTGGAGTAGAGGGCAAGTTTGTTTATTGTCTGGTGTAAAAGAGATAATGTCTCTGAAGGTCAGGCAGGTTTGCTTGATACAAGATTTGGGTTCCCTCATTCTAGAATTTCTTAGCTGTGATTCATACTCTTCTCATGGATAGCAAACATCCAAGCCCTATGGGGCTTGGAGTATAAGAGGAAGTAATTTTTTTGCCTCTGACATAGGAGTCTTGTGTTTTTTGCCAGCATCCTAGCAATGGTGGCAGGCTAATTAGTTATCTTGCAGATAGACAACACCTTCTTAGTATTTAATAACATTCAAATGTGAGTTCATTTTTATTTTGAGGGGACTCAGTTCTTTATGAAACCTATGGCTTCTATTTTTTGGTACTGTACTTAATTACTAAAAGATTAGTGGATGTTTTTTGCTAGTTTGCTGTAGGAGCACACATTATATCAGTGGTTCTCAACCTTCCTAATGCCAGAATCCTTTAATACAGTTCCTCATTTATGGTGACCCCCAACCGTAAAATTATTTTTGTTGCTACTTCATAACTGTAATTTTGCTACTGTTATGAATCGTAATGTAAATATCTGATATGCAGGATATGTTTAGGCAACTCCTCCTCACGGGGGTCGCGACCCACGGGTTGAGAACTGCTGCTTTATAAGATAGCTGGACAATATAATCAGTTTTATCTCCAAAGTCACATACAAAAATACCATTCAGTAACCATTTATATCATGTCTCAGTGCATGTTTATATGTATAAATTTCATACGTAAGAGTTCTTGCTGGAACAACTTTGTTTTCTGTTCTCTTATATCCATTTTCTCCAGATTGAAATGGCTAATTACTGTGTTTTCAAGCCAGGTGTTAAAAATTTGAAAAAAAATGGTTTCCAGTACTTTAGCATTTTATTGCATTCTAATTGTTGTCATACGGTTAATTTGAAAACTATAACTCAGTGGGGATTACTAAGTTTGCCTTTAGCCAAAAGGAAATCAGTTTTTAAAATACCTATTTACTATGGCTAGTATCTTTTTATGACTGAAAATCAGATTTGAAAAGTTAATTATATAAAGTACAAACTAGTTCATGAGAACACTTTGCTAAATTTCTCTAGGTATATTCTATTCCAATAAGTTTAGGAACCATGGAATATCTGCCTCTTCCCCAGCCCTCCATGATTATCCATAATTATTTTTTTGATTTGTACATTTGTTCATCCTTTACCTAGCCATCTTACCAGTTAAAAAACAAAGAGAAAGAAAAAAATTGGCTTCAAGAGGATCTTGATCTTTGTATTGAATGGCAAGAAAGGACAGTAATCTGTCCTTTGTGATAGTAAACAAATAATATAGGCAGATGTAATTAAGAGACCTGGTCAGCCTGATACTTAATCATTGCTTTTTGTCATAAATTGAGCTTCGTTTCATTACAGCTTCTCAACAAACATGCTTTTTTAATCTGTCTTTGGTAAAGATGATTCCTTCTTTAAAAGGACATAATTCTCCTTTTCAAAGGAAGAATTTATTCCATTTTTGGAGTATTTTAACTATTCTGTTATTGATAGGCATTTAGGCTGATTTTAGTTTTGCTGCCAAATTTCATTATTGTAAAATTAAGTTATTTTGACAGTTCTAAAATTGAGATATATTTAAAAATAAGTACCTTAATACTTTTACTAACTGACATATTGTTTATTATCTTTGTCTTCTCATGAGAATGCAGAAATCTTTTTGTTCTATTTTACTACTGTATTCCTACTTTCTAGAACATTACCCGAAAAAGGGTGCTCAATAAATATTTGTTGAATGAATGAATGAAGAAAGGTTTGAGCTTTTACTGTGGTCTAGATACTGTGCTAAGTAAGCCCTTCCTGTCCTTGAATCATTTTTTTATGATTCCCATAAAAGATAAGTATTTAATAAGGAAGCTAAGGCTTAAGAGGAGGTTAATTTGCCCAGTATCACTCAGGTTATAAATGGTGAAGCTGAAATTAGATCCTGAATTTACCTTATTATGCCAGATCCTAGGCTCTTCAATATCATACTTTTCTCACCTTCAAGTTGTAAGATTTATTTAGTATTTTTCTTTCTTTTTAAACAGGAAGAAGAGAATTTATCCAAAGATTAAAACTTGAAGCAACCTTAAATGTGCATGATGGCTGCGTAAGTAATAGTTAATAGTTATTTAACTCTGAAGGGCTTTAATGTTTAGATGTTTGATGAAATGCCCTAATCTTCCCAGAAGGGATTGTGACTAACTATAATACAATGGAAGAATAACATAAAAGTGGACCTGGCATGGTGGCTCATGCCTGTAATTTTAGCACGTCAAGAGGCCAAGTTAGAAGGATTGCTTGAGGCCTGGAATTTGATACCAGCCTGAGCAACATAGTGAGACAACATCTTTATAAAAAAATAGAAAAATTAACTGGGTGTGGTGGCAGCACACCTATTCTTGGGAGGCTGAGGCAGGAGGATAGCATCCCCCAAAAAAAAGAAAAAAAAAAAAAAGGGGAAACTTGTAAACAGGTGAACAAAACCCATAAAAGTATATGTTGAACTTTGTAGAGTATGTATACAATTTTTTAAAGTGCAGATGTGTTTTCTATTATCAAAAGGCTTCTGGCCCAGCAAGGTGGCTCAAGCTTGTAATCTTAGCACTCTGGGAGGGAGGATTGCTTGATGTCAGAAGTTCAAGATGAGCTTGAGCAAAAGTGAGATCCTCATCTCTACAAAAAATACAAAAATTAGGCAGGCATGGCATTGTGCACCTCAGTAGTACCAGCTACTATGTAGACCAAGGTAGAAGATTGCTTGAGCCCAAGAGTTTGAGACTGCAGTCAGGCTATCATGATGCCAATGCACTCTAGCCAAGGACAAAGCAGAACTCTGGTCCAAAAAGAAAAAAAAAATTCCATCTTATTAACTCTACGGTAACTGCTTTTGTGATGGTCACTTTTGACCTCAGATCTCTAAATTTAGTGGTCATTTCTCACTTCTTAGAAACCTTAGACATCAGGGCTTTTTTGATGTTGTTGTTGTTTAATTTCTTTTTCTAGAGAAACAGAGACTGGCTCTGTTGCCCAGGTTAGAGTGCAGTAGTGTAATCATAGCTCACTGCAGCCTCTAGCCTTGGACTCAAGTGATCCTCCTGCCTCAGCCTCTTGAGTAGCTGAGACTACAGGTGCCTGGCACTGTACCCAGCTAATTTTTTTTTTTCCCCATATTTATACAGGCAGATTTTGCTATGTTGCCAGACTGGTCTTAAATTGCTGGCCTCAGCTAATCCTCCCACCTCAGCCTATCAAAGTGCTGGGATTACAGGCGTAAACTCCCTGTCCCAACCATGTTTTTTTGAAATAATTTTTTCTAACACCATACTTAACTCTATTTTCTTCCTGACCCATTCATTCGCTGCATGTTCTCTATCTTCTCAACTGACTCCTCCACTTCTTCACCTTCAAATGCAAAGACTCTGTCCTGGAACCTCCTACTTTCTTTTCTCTCCAACTCTTAAGAGACCTTATCCACTTCCATGGCTGAAAAACTACTTCTATCTTTCACAGAGCACCAGATTTATATGTCCAACTTTCTACTTAACACTTCCAGTTGCACATCTAATAAGTACCCCAAATTTGGCAGATTCAAAGCAGAGCTCCTTTTAGTTTTTATTATAAAAACTTCAAGCATATTTTTCATAAACTCATCACCCGGATTTAGCAGTTAATAAGATTTCATTACATTTTCTTTTCTATTCATTTTTCTTTCTTTTTTTTCAGTTACTGAAATATCTTAAAGCGTATCCCAGATATGTCATCCCATACATGTGCCTAAAAGCAATGGACATTTTCTTATATAACCATAATGGCATTATATAGCTTGATAAGATTGACAGTTTTTTTTTTTTGAGACAGACTCTCACTGTGTTGCCCTTGGTAGAGTGCTGTGATGTCACAGCTCACAGCAATCTCAAACTCTTGGGCTTAAGTGATTCTTTTGCCTCAGCCTCCCAAATAGCTGGGAATATAGGCATCCACCACAACATCTGGTTTTTTTTTTGTTGTAGTTGTCATTGTTTAGTCTGCCAGGACCGGGTTTGAACCCGCCAGCCCTAGTGTATATGGCTGGCACCCTAACCACTGAGCTATGGGTACTGAGCCAACACTATTTTTTTGTTTTTGTTTTTTGATGCTATGACTTGAATAAGATGGACAGTATTTTTTCATTATCATGTGTTATATAGTTAGTTTGTAATCTAATATCCCTCATCATTTAAAAATGTCATTTTATAGTTACTTGTTCAAAAGAAGATCCAGGACAAGCCCATACCTTGATTCCTGTGCTTCTTAAATCTCCACCTTTTGTACCTGCCATCCATTTATTACAGAAACCTGGTCAGTTTTTCTATAGAATGTTCCACATTCTAGATTTACTAGTTTGTTTTCTTGTGGATTATTTAACTTATTTCTGTATCCTTTGCATTTTTTATAAATGGAAGTTATACTAGAGGTTTATTAGACTCTGATTCACTTTTCTTGGCAGGAAAACAGGTTATACTATGTGCTTCATATCATATCACATAAAGTTTGTTGTCCTATTAGGGATGCCAAGATTTATCTTAGGATTTAAGTGGCCAAATAGCATCACCATTCTTTCAGCAATTTAAGCTGAAAAAACTTTTAATTTTTTCCTAAAATGCTTCCTCTTTCTGTCCAGAAGTAAATTAAATTCTACCTTTATAGTATATCTGGAATCTATCTCCTTCTTTCCGTCTGCTACCACTTAATTTAAGCGGTCCTCTTCTCTTGCCTATACTATTTAATACCCTCTTATTTGATCTTCTTTATTTTACTTGTGTTTTCCTATAATCCACTCAACATACCAGTGTTAGGTTATACATACAAACCAGGCCAAATTAACTTCTTTTACATTGTTTCCTCTTTTTTCCTCCTCAGGGTTATAAGACTTAAAGTATGGTTGACAAAGTAAGAATGGTTGAGAAACATTTTATGATAAAAGTCCTGTGGCCTGAGTTTGCTAGGCCAGTTGTCATTACTCCTGAGAGTCAATGGACAAGTAAGGACTGGTGATTACTGAAAATCAAAGTGTATTTATTTGCATTCATAAAAGTATTATCTCTGTTACATTGAGATGCCCTATGTTTTATTATAGAAAGTTATCTAAACTCTCTACTTTTTTCTTTTTTTTTTTTTGAGATAGAGTCTCACTGTGTCACCCTCGGTAGAGTGCTGTGGCATCACAGCTCACAGCAACCTCAAACTCCTGTGCTTAAGTGATCCTCTTGCCTCAGCCTCCCAAGTAGCTGGGACTACAGGCCCTCACCACAATGCCTGGCTATTTTTTGTTGAGGTTGTCATTGTTGTTGAGCTGGTTTAGACTGGGTTTGAACCTGCCATTCTTGGTGCATGTGGCTGGCACCGTAACCACTGTGCTATGGGTGCCGAGCCAGAACTCTCTACTTTTAAAGTGTTATTTTGAAGAAACCAGTCTACCAAAACAAACAAACAAACAAACAAAAAATCTCTGGAGTTGAGACTATGGAAATCTGTGTTCTAGCAAACACTTCAGATGATTTTGATCTAGGTGATCAATGGATCACATAGTTTGGAAAACACTGCTATACTTGCTAATTGAAAACAGGAAAACTAGAAAGATCACTTGGAAAAAGATTATGATGTGAAACATTCAAAACTAATGCAAAGGGGAAAAAAACACCTGTAGCCCTACCCCCAAACTATTATCTTTCTCTTGTCCATATTTTTACAGCATTATAATTATGCTATAAACACAGTTTAGTTATTTATTTTAAAACTTAAAAACTTTTTTTGAGGGGAGGGGTCAAAATAATACATGCACATAATTTATGCTGGATTTTATCAAAATAATAGACCGGACCTGCTTTATGTTATTCCTTTTATGTTTTCCAAAGGAACCTCTTTTAGTCATTTTTTATTTCAAATCTTCTAGTAATGTCTTTCATATCTCTATATGCTATTCTTACATTGCTTTTCTTGAATTGTAAACTTTGGACATTGTCTATTGATATGATAGATGGGGATTTAACTGTTTTACAACTTTCAATTTAAAAGATTTATTCTTCTCAGACTCAGAGTCATTGTTACTATTCTCAGTGTCCTCAGTGGTCATTTTTATTTAAACAACAATGCATAAATATCTTTCATTTCTATCATTCATAGGTATCCCTCACTGTGTAAGATAAGAGATATTAGATGCTTCCACTCTTCCTTCTACCTTCCTATCTCTATTTCACCCCTCCATTAGCTATATTTGCTTTTATATTGTCAGTATTGATTACATTTATCCTTTATTCTATAGTCATAGATGTCTTCTGTAGTAGGTATTAATTCTAAAAGTTAAAATTTGGTGAACAATGTTAATAATTCTTGTATTCATATATAGTTTTTTTTTTATGTCCACCAGTGGTCTTAATTAAAAAATATGGAACGCTTCACAAATTTGCGTGTCATCCTTTCGCAGGGGCCGTGCTAATCTTCTCTGTGTCGTTCCAATTTTAGTACATGTGCTGCCGAAGCGAGCACTGTAGTTAGTTTTTTTTTAAAAAAAACCTTGCAATCCTGGTTTCTTGAACCCTCCATGAATCCCCAACAATAAAAAAAAAAAAAAAAAGAAATAACCATATCATCAGTTTGAATAAAATATTTCATCAACTGGAAAAAAAAACCTTTCAAAATAGGGAAAGGGGAAATACATGAAAAAATTATGTGATTATCTGTTTATGATGATGAACTGCTCAAAACTTTCTAAGAGGTTTCCAACATACACTAAATCTAAAGTTCTTTTTATTGCTTATAAGGTGCTACATTATTTGGCCTTGCTACCTTTTCTCTAGTTTCCTCCCTTATTACATTCTTCCACATATATCCAGGGTGGCCATAAAGTTCGTATGTAATTTTAAATTGCATGCTGTTTTAATTAAAAATTGCACACAAACTTTATGGTCACCCTCTATTTGTTTCAGTCACACTCATCATTTTTCTTTTCCTAAGTATACCAAGTACACCTTATATACAGTATTATATACAGTATAATATACTGTATATACTGCCTTATATACAGTATTAATAGTTTATGCCTTGTACCTAGAGTTCTCTTCCCCTTTATATCTGTAAAGCTTATGTCCTCGTTTCATTTAGTTCTCTTTTCATTTGTTACCTATCAGAGAAGCTTTCCCTGGATACACTAATTAAATAGCAAGCTGTTCCTGGTCAGTATCTTTCTCTTCTTTTATTTTTTATTTTTTGAGACAGAGTGTCACTCTTGTTACTACAGGCTAGAGTACCTTGGAGCTGGCCTAGCTCATAGCAACCTCAAATTCATGGGTTCAAGTGATTCTCCTGCCTCAGCCTCTCAAGTAGCTGG
Source organism: Perodicticus potto (assembly GCA_963574655.1). Taxonomy (NCBI): domain Eukaryota; kingdom Metazoa; phylum Chordata; class Mammalia; order Primates; family Lorisidae; genus Perodicticus; species Perodicticus potto. The sequence continues at coordinate 23,409 of CAUYRH010024482.1, read as the reverse complement.
GACTATGGGCACCCACCATGACACCCAGCTAATTTTTCTATTTTTTATTAGAGATGGGACCTTGCTCTTGCTCAGACTGGTCTCGAACTCCTAAGCTCAAGTAATCCTCCTGCTTCAACTTCCCAGAGTGCTAGGATTACAAGTATGAGCCGTGACAGCTGACGATCTTTCTTTTTATACTAGTTTTCTAATGGTGCTTACTATCTGGCATTATAATTATACAAACACATTTATTTATTTGTACACAATCTACACCCTTGACCCCTCTGCCCTGGAATGCTAAACTAAGAAGATACCTTCATAAATTTATCTCTTTCGTTGGGGGCAGCTGAGTTTTGTAATAAGCCTTGGGAGCTATATGACTCTCCAGACTATATATAACTTTGCTACAACTTAAAAAAAAATGCAACACTATATTTTTTTCAAGTAAAAGAAAGAAGATTTATGCATTGAAATTATAATCACACCATTATTTTAAGTAATTTGGGTGGTACTCACAACATTACATATGCAACTAAATTAAAGTACAGCTTACAGAGAAGTTATAATGCCTCAAGAAAATGGTTATGATCCAACGCAAAGTAAAACCAACAGTTCACAACAACAACAGAAAAAAAAATAAAGAAATTTATCTCTTTCATCTAGTTTGAAGAGGAGTGCCTAGCACATATATGGCAGATGAATTGTTTATTGAACAGGCAAAGAATGTGTTAAATGTTAGATTTAATATCCTTTTAGGAGGATGCAAGATCAAATCTTTTACCCTACCCATGGGAAAATTTTCTATTTTTAATTTCAAATGGATTCTCAGTCATAATGCATAGTTGCATTTATGATATTCTCAGGTTTTTACAAGCTATGATTTCCACATCCAAATTTTTTTAAATTCTCTTTCGGATTTCACTGAGTATATTCTCATAATTAAGAGTGAGTGGAAATTAATATTTCTTTCTTTTTTTTTTGAAAGTAAATATTTCTTACAAGTTTAAACATTTTACTCTGATTTCACAGTTTCACAATTTACTTGATTCATGATCTGTGTGGGCGTGGAATTTTAGGTCAGACCTTACTTTCACTCAGTATTTTTGAAGACCTTATATTTACACAAATGTCTTCTAGCAGCCAGTGTACCTGGTAAGAATGATGCCAGTCTAATCTAATAACATTTTCTTATTGCATAATAACTTTAATTACCTTTGTGAATTACCTCAAGTTTGTATTTAAATTTGTGTAAATATTTTTAAGAGCTTTATTGAAATAGAATCGACTGTACATATTTAAAGTGTGCAGTTTGATAAATTTAGCACACATATATATAAAATCTCCATGAAGTGATCACCACATTCAAGATAATGAATGTATCACATATCCCCTAAAAGTTTCCTTACTTGCCCTTTCATTCCTTACCACCACTTTCAACCCCAGTCAACCACTGATCTCCATCTGTAACTATAAATTAGTTTGCGTTTCTAGAATTTTATACAAGTTGAATCATCCAGTATGCACCTTTTTTTTTGGTTTGTTTTGGCTTCATTTACTTTAAGGTTTACTTAGAATAACAATTTTGAGATTCATCCAGGTTGGATATATCAATAGTTGAGTACTTTTTATTGCCAAGTAGCATTCATTGTATATACATACCATAATTTGCTTATTCATTCATCTGCTGTTGGATATTATGTTGTTAAAACTTTTATAAAAGACTTTTACCAAAAAGCTCCGTGAACATTTGGATACACTATTTGTATGGACATATGCTTTTTTTCTTTTTTTTTTTTTTTGAGATAGAGTCTCACTTATTCACCCTGGGTTTGAATGTCATGGTGTCATAGCCCACAGCAACCTCAAACTCAAGAGGATTAAGCAATCTTTTTGTCCCAGCTGTGCCACAACACCAGGCTAGTTTTTCTGTTTCTAGTAGAGCTGGGGTCTTACTCTTGTTCTTGTTCAGGCTGGTCTAGAAATTGTGAGCTCAAGTAATCCACCCACGTCAGCCTTTCAGAGTGCTAGGATTACAGTCATGTGCCACTGTACCTGGCCACTTTATTCTTTTTTGAAAAATACTGGTAAGTAGAATGAATGGATAATATGATGGTAGGTATGTGCATAACTGTTTAAAAAAGAAATTGTTTTCCAAAGTCATTGTACCATTTAACATTTTTGCCATTAGCATATGACAATTCCAGTTGGTCTGTGTCCTCACCAACATTTGGTGTGGTAAGTTTTTTAATTTCAGACACTTTAACAGGTATCTAGTGATTTAAATTCCCTGCATATTTATATGTATGCTGGAAATTGCCTAACCTCACCTGTTAGTTCTCACATTTTTTTTAAGATTACAAAGGATATTCTCTATAAACAATCAAGTCATCTGAAAATGAAGATGCTTTTACTTTTCTACTCTAGCCTACTTTTGTTTCTTTTCCTTGCCTTTTCACTGGCTAGTATTCTGTTAACAATGTTGAACAGAAGTAGTGAGAACAGACATCTTTGTCTTATTCTGATCTTAGAAAGCATTCAGTCTTTCACTATGAAGTGTGGTATTATAGTTTTTTCATAGGTGCTCATCAATTTGAGGATGTTTCTTTCTTTTTTTTTTAAATTTATTATCGGGGTTTCATTGAGGGTACAAGAAACCAGGTTACACACTGATTGAGGATGTTCTTTTCTTTTTCTAGTTGCTGAGAGGTATTTTCAAGAATGGTTTTCTTTTTTGGTCTGTTAATATTGTAAATTATATTGATGAATTTTTTGAGTCTTAAACTAATCTTGCATTTCAGAAATAAACCCCTTTGGTTATGATGTATTATCTTTTTAATGTACAGTTTATCATTGAGTTTGCTAAAATTTTGTTTTAGAATTTTTGCATATCTATATTCATTAAGGTTATTGGTCTCTTGTTTTATTGTATCAATGAGTTGGAATATATTTTGACCTCTTTGATTTTCTGAATGACTTTGCTCAGAATTGTTATTGTTTTTTAAATTTTTGGCAGAATTTACAAGTGAAGCCATCTAGACTTGGAATTTTCCTTGTGGGAAAGTCTAATTACAGTTCCATTTCTTAAAAAAATAAAAATGGCTATTTAAGGCATCTGTATTTTGACTCAAACTTGTGTAGTATGTGTGCTTCAGTGATTAAGTTGTTGGTGCCCAACCATTAAGTATGCCAATATTTCTAAATCCAAAGAAATCTGAAATAGTAACATTCTGATCCCAAGCATTTCAGGTAAAGGATACTCAACCTATAGTTTTTCACTATTAAGTATGACATTAGATGTAGGTTTTATGTATAAATTTATTATTAAATTGAGGAAGTTCACTCTATTTCAAGTTTAGTGAGAGTTTTTTTTTTTAATTTTTTAATTTTTTTTTTATTTTTATTTATTTATTTTTTTTGAGACAGAGCCTCAAGCTGTCACCGTGGAGAGAGTGCTGTGGCATCACAGCTCACAGCAACCTCCAATTCCTGGGCTTAAGCGAGTCTCCTGCCTCCGCCTCCCAAGTAGCTGGGACTACAGGCGCCCGCCACAACGCCCGGCCATTTTTTGGTTGCAGCCGTCATTGTTTGGCGGGCCCGGGCTGGATTCGAACCCGCCAGCTCAGGTGTATGTGGCTGGCACCCCAGCCGCTTGAGCCACAGGCGCCGAGCCTTCTTTTTTTTTTCTTTTAAGAACTACCAAGTAGGGTGGTGCCTGTGGCTCAGTGGGTAGGGCGCTGGTCCCATATACTGAGGGTGGCGGCTTCGAACCCACCTGGCCCCTGCCAAAATGCAACAAAAAAATAGCCAGGCCTTCTGGCAGGCGCCTATAGTCCCAGTTACTCAGGAGGCTGAGGCAAGGGAATCGCTTAAGCCCAGGAGTTGGAGGTTGCTGTGAGCTGTGACGCCACAGCACTCTACCGAGGGTGCTAAAATGAGACTGTCTCTAAAAAAAAAAAAAAAAGAAAGAAAAAAAAGAACTACTAAGTAAAATGGACAATTTTTTAAAATGTAATATTAGGTTTATGTACATTTTTTGCAAGTGAAATTACATAATACAATTAACCATTTTAAAGTATACAATTCAGTGGCATTTAGCACATTTACTCTGTACAACCACCAACTCTCCAGGCTCAAAACATTCTGAACAACTCAGAAGAACAGACTATATACCCTTTAAATAACCTTTCTACCACTCCCCAAATCCCCCCAAACATTAATTTACTATCTCAATGGAATTGCTTATTCTGAATATGTCATATAAAAGGAAGCAAATAACGTGTGACCTTTTGTTTCTGGTTTCTATATTAAATGGGATGTTTTCAAGGTCATCCATGTTGTGGCATGTAACAGTCACCTCAGAAGCACTCCTTAGGAAGCTATGCAATGATGCCAGAACCTAGTCTACCCTTCAAAGCAAGCTTAGAACTCTTCTTCTGGAATGGCCATCAGAGCTGTCATCGTATGAAGTCTGACAATTAAGTCTGAGAACTCATCCTTGAAAATGTGCTACATACCTCACTGCTGAGTATCACTACAGTCACCAGATGACCAAGAAGAGTACTTTTAAGATGACTATAGGGATAATCGGGAATGAGGTATGTAGCACTTTTTCTAAGATGAGTTCACGAATTTGTCAGACTTCGTATGCCTTAAAGTGCAATTTCATGTCTGTACATTGCAACTAGCAATATAAAACATTCCTATTTCTCCACATCTTACCAATACCTGTTATTTTCCAGTTATTTGTGATAGCTGATTTGCTGGGGGTGAAGTAGTATTTCACTGTGGTTTTGATTTGCATTTTCTTAATGCCTAATGAAGTTAGACATCTTTTGAAGTGCTTGTTGGCTATTTGTATGTCTCCTTCAGAGAACTGTCTACTTATGTCTTCTGTTCATTTTTTAATTGGGTTGTATGTCTTCTTGTTGAGCTACGATCATGCCACTGCACTCTAAGCTGGGTGACAGAACAAGACTGTCTCATAAAAAGAAAAAAGAAGAAGAAGTATTGGAAACACATGGGAGTAATTTAAATATGGACTAGATACTTACACTAAGAAAGTTTTGTTTATTGTACATAATTTCTATATTTTCTAGAGACCAATCTGAAATGTGAAATCTGTAATATTCTGTATTAAAAATCTGTAAAATGATTAAGCCAAAAAAATTACGTCTTGTAACAGCCAAAGGCTTTTAACATCTGAATTTATATGATCAGTACAGCATATGGGTTTTCTTTATACTATTTGCTATACTATGAATGTTTTGTACATCACCCAAAATTCTTATCGTTAAATCTTAACCCTCAAGGTGATAGTATTATGAGGTAGGGCCTTTGAGAAGTGATTAGGTCCCTTAGGAATGGGAATAATGCCCTTATAAATAGGCCCACAAGAGTTTTTCTGCCTTCCTACCACATGAGAACACAGCAAGAAGGTGCCATCTATAAAAAGCGGGGCCTTCACCAGACACCAAATCTTCCAGTGCCTTGATCTTGGACTTCCCAGTCTCCATAACTGTAGAAAATACATTTCTGTCATACACAAGATATTTTATATTGTTTCCATTGTTTAAATAGTTGGCCAAGAAAAATGCCTATAAAAAGAAAATGAATAAAAACAAAGACTTTGGCAACAGTCTTGATTTCTGTTTTTTTCTAAGCGTTTCCAAATCTTAATATATGTACTCAGTTTTAGGTTACTTACTTGACATCTAAAAATAAGGTAGGCTGGGTGTAGTGGCTCATGCCTGTAATCCTAGCACTGTAGGAGGCCAAGGAGGCCTTGCCCTGAGCTCAGAAGTTTGAGACCAGCCTGAGCCAGAGTGAGACCCCCGTCTCTACAAAAAAAAAGCCGGGCAGTGTGGCGGACACCTGTAGCCCCAGCTACTTGGGAGGCTGAGGCAAGGGAATCGCTTGGGCCCAAGAGGTGGAGATTGTTGTGAGCTATGATGTCATGACCCTCTACCGAGGGCCACAAAGTGAGACTGTCTCAATAAAAAATAAATAATAAACAAATGTCAAACTAAAACAATTGAAAACAAAATAAATTCAAAAAAATAAAAATAAGGTAGATAACTCTTTATAAGGAATAAAGATATACTTAATTTTGGAAAGGAGCACTTCCATGTTGTGACTGTGAATAGTAGACTGCAGTTGCTATTGCAGGTTACTTATTTCCTGTTCTTGTATGAGGTCAGACAATTACTTTGAACTCATCCTAGAAAAAGTGCTACATACCTCATTGCTAAATATCTCTGTAGTCACCTTTGAAGTACACCCCATGGAAAGCTATGCACCAATGCCCATTCCTAAACCACCCTTCAAAGCACTTTTTCTAGGATGAGTTCACAAACTTAACTGTCAGACCTACAAAGAATTCCATAATTGCTCTGAAGGATGGACTAAACATTGGCCTCAGTGCATAGCTTCCCAAGAGGAGTACCTTGAAGATAACCATAGCGATATTCAGCAATGAGGTATATAACACTTCTGTGATGAGTTCATGAACTTAGTTGTCTGATCTCATATGTCAGCTCAATCATGCTATATTATCAAATGTCCAAGTGCTTTCTCTCACCATCTCTATTTCTGTCCATCAAAGTACTTAATGGGCATTTTACTTTTTTTGGAATTCAATGTTATGCCTACACAGTAGGTGACAGAGCATAAATTAAAACATACTCCTTGCTTTCAAGTAGCTTACAGTTTTGCTGAGAACACAAAATAGAAGAGGAAAATATTCTCCCAGGTTAGCCCTGTGTCTATCTTCTCTGATCTCTTTAATTTTAAACCAAGCTTTTTAGCTCTTTTCCTCCATCATCACCATTCTCATCAAACCTGCTGTTTTCCTGAATTCTCTCCATTTCAGTTCATGGCACTGCCATTCAGAGGAATGAATGGATAGGTTTGATTAGGGGATAGGACTAAACCGAAACCTAAGAATCACCTTTGCACTCTTATTCCACATGTAGTAGATATCACATTCTGACTATATAGCCTGAACATTTCTAAACTCGTTTCATCCTCTCCATTCCCACTGTTAGTCAAGACCTCCATTATCTCTCACTTAGGCCACTAACTGGCCTCCCAACTAAATCTCTTCTAACCAGTCTTGCCCTAAACCACTGTTCTGAATGCTCTCATCTTTAGTCGGCATGACACACAGACCTTTGCTAATCTACCCTCCTATCTACCTTTCCAATGTTACATCTTACCACTACCATCACTACTCCTACACCCCACTTAGAACAGCATTTCATCTTCCAATGATTCCAAACTTTCTCATGGTTCCTCCAACCTATGTTCCACAATTCTAGCCTTGCACATGCAGTTCACTGTGGTAGGAACGCCTACCTGCCCACCTGGCTCTTCTGACTTCTTGTAACAAGACCCAGAGACCTTCCCTGATCCCCTTTCCCCAACCTAAAGAGTTAATCACTCCCTCCACTGTGACATCATAGACTTTGTATTTATTTATATTGATGCCCTAAAATATAAGTATTTGCTCACATGTCAGTCTCCCCAGTAAACTATATATTTTTTTAAGTCATCATTCTTTTATTTTTATAAACCTGGCTTCAAACCAACACACACCGAAATATTGCAATCTTTATTGCATGAACTAAGTGAATAAAGCTTTATCTTTTCTCTATCTCCCTGTCTTGTTTTCTTTCCTTTTCTGACAGTATCCTACAGGTCACGACCCAGTATAAGGACATAAGTTAGTCATATGAATTAAGAACTCTGATGTCACAGAAGGTGGCACTCCACCCAAAGGCTGTATCAGTGAAGTCCATAAGTAGGACAACACAATTTTCCAGAAGGACAGCACAATTTTCCAGCAGAATAGCAAGTCCAAAAGAAGAAATCTCTTTCCAGCAGAATCTCATGTCCCCCAATTCCCATTCCAAGAATGTCACAGGTTTCTAAATGGATTATTTGGCACCCTCATCCTCAGCAGGTCCAGTATTGTTTTCGCCTGTACCCTTTAATACAGAACAGGTTTTACCACTAAGATGTTTCCACCAAAGTGTCTGAGATGTCTAGGGGTAAATAAAGACTAGACTTTAGTCTAGGGGTAAATCTAGATTTTAGTTTAGCAGTGATTGTCAACCAGTGTGCCCTGGCACACTGGAAGGCCACGAAAATTTTTAAAGACCATTAATTAAATAATTTTTGAAAGTGCAGAGCATAGTACTCTTTTTTCTACTCTTTTCATCAACATAATTTAAGTGTGCCATGGAATTTTAACTACAGGTTCAAGTGTGCCATGAGATTAAAAAAAGGTCAAAAACACTGCTAGAGAGGCTACTTACATAGCCAATGTTTTCCTGAAAAATTCCTTGAAACATTGCTCTTCTTGGGACTCCTTGACCTTAAACCTTACCTAACCTTATTCTGATACTCATCATTCAACAAACCTTAAACCTTACCTAACCTTATTCTGATACTTACTCATCATTCAATAAACATTTATTTAGCACCTACTCTATGCCATATACTTTATCAGAGTACTTGGACCACCACCATAATGTATCTTACTTGCCTTACCTGATCTGTCCTCTTGGCCTAAAGGGTACCATGTGTGACAACAACAATGGTATAGCATAACTGCACCTGACCCCTGCTCATCCTCTGTCAGAACCTGGGCCCACATACCTACATCTTCCCAGCCCCCAGCAGAAGGCATACTGTAAATTTATCCCAACTCAAGAGTTGCCCAGGTGGGACTAGAGCATTTAGTCAATTCCCTCTTTCTCTAACCCCTGTCAACATTATCACATTTTTTAAAATGTGCTTTAGCTTCTATTATGAAGTTGAGTATTTTTTTTTTCGTAGAGATAAGAGTTTCACTTTATCACCCTCTATAGAGTGCCATGGCATCACACAGCTCACAGTAACCTCCAGTTCTTGGGCTTAGGCAATTCTCTTGCCTCAGGCTCCCGAGTAGCTAGGACTACAGGCACCCGCCACAACACCCGGCTATTTTTTCTTTGCAGTTTGGCCAGGGCTGGGTTTGAACCCGCCACCCTCGGTATATGGGGCCAGCACCCTAACTGAGCCATAGGCGCCACCTGAGTATTTTATTTCTTAAGGAAAACCAAACTAATATTACTTATCTTCTTGTTCATATATGGTTCTCAAACTTTATCTGTGTGTGCTCCAGCAGCTCTACAGAGAAAAAAGAATTTTCCATCTGTTATGGTTAATTTTAGCTGTCACCTCGAGTAACTTGAGGGATACCCACATAGCTCTAAAGCACTATTTTGGGGTGTATCTATGAGGGTGTTTCTGGAAAAGACTAGCACTTGTATCAGTGGACTAAGAAAGATATACTCTCACTCAGTGTGCGTGGGTACCATCCAATTGATTGAGGGCCTGAATAAAACAAAAAGCAGAGGAAAGGTGAATTCTTGTTCTCTCTCTTTTGAAGCCAAGATACCCTTTTACTGTCCTTGGATATCAGAACTCCAAGTTCTCCAGCCTCTGAACTCTCAAACTTCCATCGTCTGTGACCCTGCCAGATTCTCAGGCCTTCAGCCTCAGAAGGAGCTACCAATTTCCCTCGTTCTCCAACTTGTCATGGGACTTAGCCCCCATAATCATGAGTTAATTTCCATATTAAATTCCCTCTCATCTATCTATTCTATCCATCCTGATGGTTCTGTTTTTCTGGAGAACCCTAATACACCATCCTTATTTTATTGGCATTTTCTTTTCTTTCTTTCTTTTTTTTTTTTTTCCAGTTTTTGGCTGGGGCTGGGTTTGAACCTGCCACCTCCAGCATATGGGGCCGGCGCCCTACTCCTTTGAGCTACAGGTGCCACATGACATTTTCTTGAATTACAGACTCATGCTAAATAACTGTAGCAAGTGACAAAACTCTTGGTTTCTAAGTCCCAAGGTATGAAAGAGACCCTAGCGGTTAGTAAAAGCCAAAACTAAAGCAGATAATCTTTTGACAAACTAAAACATATACTCAGAAGTAAAAGGGTACTTTGAAGAACTGAAGAGAACTTGGAAGAAAATCTTAGCAGGGTATCTCCAGCACCAGATAAAGTGGATCATCTAACACTAAAAATCCTACTAAATCAGTGGTTCTCAACCTTCCTAATGCCTCCTAATGCCATGACCCTTTAATACAGTTCCTCATGTTGTGGTGACCCCCAACCATAAAATTATTTTCGTTGCTACTTCATAACTATAATTTTGCTACTGTTATGAATCGAAATGTAAATATCTGATATGCAGGATGTATTTTCACTATTACAAAGGGGTCCCAATCCACAAGTTTGGACCGCTATACTAAATAGTCAAGAACCCATTCCTAGTCGGAAAGGGTGTGGAAAACATGACAGTAAAGGGTTAATTCATTGTTGATCATTCTGGCCTGGAGATGCTCACTCTAATCTCTGACCTCCTATAACATATATGTGGTACCCAATCCAAATTGTTCTTTTTTTTTTTTTTTGTAGAGACAGAGTCTCACTTTATCGTCCTCGGTAGAGTGCCATGGCGTGTCACACAGCTCACAGCAACCTCCAACTCCTGGGCTAAGGCGATTCTCTTGCCTCAGCCTCCCGAGTAGCTGGGACTACAGGAGCCTGCCACAACGCCTGGCTATTTTTTTGTTGCAGTTTGGCTAGTTTGAACCCACCACCCTTGGTATATGGGGCCGGCACCCTACCCACTGAGCTACAGGCGCAGCCCAAAACTTGTTCCTGAAATATTTATCTTATTTGCTACAAGTTAAGCTCTTCAGCTTCTTATTTCATCTTTACAATCCCCCTTTGGGAGTCTGCATAAATACATGACATAACATTATGAATATAGGCCTAGATTATAACTTTTGGTGCTGTAATTTGACTTTGGGCAAATTGCTTCGACACTCTAAGCCTCAGTTCCACACCTGTAAAGTAGGGATAATAAAAAGTACCTACATTATAATATTCAGAGTCCCAACAGAGTATTTAGCACAAGGCCTGGTTCAATAAGTTAGCTAAAAAATGGTAGCTAATACTAATCTTTATACATTCTACAACCTTGCTACTCAAGTGCAGACATGCAACATCAAAATTACCTGGAAGCTTGTTAGAAATCTCGGGCCCTACTCCAGACCTCCTAAATCAAATTTTGAATTCTGACCCAATGCCTACTGAGTAGTACACATATTAATGCTTAAGAAGCACTGCTCTGGCTCAGTGCCCGTGACTCAACAGGCTAGGGCGCCAGCCATGTACACCTGAGCTGGTGGGTTTGAATCCAGTCTGGGCCTGCCAAACAATGACGGCTGCAACCAAAAAATGGCCAGGCGTTGTGGCGGGCGCCTGTAGTCCCAGCTGCTTGGGAGGAAGAGGCAGGAGACTCACTTGAGCCTAGGAGTCAGAGGTTGCTGTGAGCTGTGATGCCACGGCACTCTACCCAGGGTGACAGCTTGAGGCTCTGTCTCAAAAAAAAAAAAAAAAAAGAAGTACTGCTCTACAACACCTGGACTTATCCATAATGGGAAAAAAATTAAAACCTTTTATTTAATAATTTCACTTGGTCAGCTCTGGCAGGCATGTTTTTAAAATCAGTCTCGGGTACATCAACCCTGCCATATTCTGGTGTTAATCAGCTTTCCCAGGAAGGTTACCCTCCTGAAAAAGTATATAGCCATTGTGTTCTCAGCAATTATATTCATCATTTAAAAATAGTCTGAGTGTTATATAAGTAATACATACACTGTTAAAGTATAGTTTAAACAGTAATAAGGCCATTTCCCCAGGATCTTTTTTGTTTGGTTACCCAGAATCAATGAATGGCAACACTAATACCAAACACTCAAGGTAATAAAAAAACTCTCCCTACCATCAAAAACACACTTCTAAAATAAGAAGCACATTAGAACATACACATGCTTCAAAATGTGCATCTATATGTATAATGTTCTGCAGCTTACAAAATGATGTTACTTAAGCTTATTTAAGCTTCACAATTTTTATTTTACCAGGGAGCAAAACTGAAAAAGTTGCCTGATGAAAATACTGACCTTAGATTAACAAAAAGTTAACAGCAACACACGTTATGTGCCAGAAACTACATGATGCATGAGATGGTTTTAAAAATATGCCTGCCAGAGATAAGAAGGTAAAATCATGTATTAAAAGAGTTTAGGTGTATTAATGAGTATGCTAATCATCAGAGGTCAGAATTCAAATTCTGATTCAGGAGGTCTGGGGTAGGGACCGAGATTTCTCACAAGCTCTCAGGTAATATTTACAGTGTTGGTCTGCATCCGAACAGCAAGGCTGTAATTACCACTACTTAAAAAACTTTACGTCATTCAATCTTCGATTACTCTGAAATGATAGTATTATCACTCTTACACAACTATTGCACAGGGAACTTAACGGTCCCAAACTCACAGAGCTAAGATGCGGGGGAGCTGGATTTCAACTTAGGCAGACTAACTCTACAGGCCACTTTCAATTGCTTGCCTCCCAACATTATCTCAATAAACAGGCAGAACCAGAGCTCCAAGCCCATTCCAGAGCTATCTTCCGATCGCACTCTTCTGGGTTGGATCCCTGCTATAACCGATGTGTCTGACGTCAACATAAAAGGTTGTATTGCAGAACAAAGAGGAAACAGAGACTTTCAGTCGATACAGTGAGGCAAAAGAAAAAGGGCTGTAGGTGCCTAGACCTTCCAGCGGTCGAAACCCGGTCCTCCTAGAACAACGCTCCAGGGAAAGGAAGGTTAGCCCGGTGGTCCGTGGACTCTCCGGCCGGAGGAGGCGGGGCCTGCGCCGGGAAAAGGTTCCGGGCGGGACATACCAACACGAGGAGGGGGAAGGGTTTCCAGAGCCCCGGTCGGCGTCGCTGCCTCCACGGCCGGTGACAAAGTTGAGAAGCTCCTCACCCAGCCATCGGCCACCGGGTAGACAGCCGAGGTACCAAGGGCTCTCTCCTACTACAGAGGACTCTTTCAGGACTCTTCCTCCGGCCCCTCAGTCGAGTGGGAGGCCCCGGAAATGGGGGCCGGCCAGCCGGTGAGGAAGAGTGTCCGGTCGTTTACCAATTCTACTACGCCCCACAAAAATCCACCCGCTCATTTGCCGCCGCGTTAGCCTTACCAGCTCTTTGGGAGGCTTCTCCTGTGTTTTTCCAAACAGCCCCATGACGAACTAAACTCGTCTTACCCCTTCCGGCTTTCCGTTCCCTGCGCCAAGGCAGGTCACGGGCAGCCGTCTGGGAGGGGCTGACCGGGAGGGAGGGAGTCCAGACTCCCAGAGAAGGGAGTGGCGGCAGTGGGGGTGGTACGCATGCGTGGAGCGCATGCGCATTCTAAGATTTGGGCGGGAGTATCTAGAAAGGATTACATCATGTGTGCAAGTTAGGCGGGTGGGGGGGGAATGTGTGGTGAAGGCGACGAGCTAGGCGTTTTTGGTGAGTTGTGGAAGTGAGTGCTGCAAGAGATACATATTTATTGACTACACTTGATGACTTCAATTGCTCCTGATACTTCACTCAAACTTACATGTTGTTGCATACAAAATCTTTATCTCCGTCCAGACATGTACATTAACAGTCACTTTCCAAACAGTTTGGTCTCTGTGTGCTGTAGGTACTTCACAGGCACAAATCAGAAATGAACTCTTCTTCCCCCTGTCAAATTTACTCCGTTCTGCCGGCACCACCGTCACCTAGTACCTAAAACTTAGGCGTCGTGTTCTTTCCCCGCCTTCCCAAGGTCCAACGATTCTAAGTTTTCTTTATGTGCTAAGTTCAATCCTCTCCTTTCCGTCCTAACTGTCGCAGTTTTCATTCAGGCCATTTCCGACGTGAGTGATACCTGCCTGGCACTTTTAATATGTGTGTAATCCTACACCCCACACCGACTGTGACCTTAATCAGATTCTCAAAGGAATCTTACTAAAGAGGAGTACACACATTTTAGCAGGTTCCTGGTGGAACCTACACAGTAAGCTGTTGGTTGCTGTCATTAACCCACCTGATGACGGTGAAGAGAACTTTTACTACCTCAGTCCTACATTCTCCCTCTGGTGGGAACGTAAAATGGTATAACCACTTTTGAAAACATTTTGTCCATTTCTTTTTTCTTTCTTTCTTTCGAGACAGAGTCACACTATTTCGCCCTCAGTACAGTGCAGTGACGTCACAGCTCACCGCAACCTCCAACTCTTGGGCTTAAGCGATTCTCTTGCCTCATCCTCCCAAGTAGCAGGGATTACAGGCGCCCGTCACAACGCCCGGCAACTTTTTGGTTGTAGTTGTCATTGTCGTTTAGCAGCCCCAGGCTGGGTGGGAACCAGCCAGCTCCAGTGTTTGTGGCCAGCACCCTACCCATTTCTTTTTCTTTCTTTCTTTTTTTGCAGTTTTTGGCTGGGGCTGGGTTTGAATACGCCACCTCCGGTATATGGGGCCGACGCCCTACTCCTTTGAGCTACAGGCGCCGCCCCATGCCAATTACTTAAAATGCTAACCATACACCTATCTTAGGCCCCAGCCATTACATTCTTAGCTGTTTACCTGAAAGGGAAAAAAGTGAATATCCTTATAAGAACTTCCACACAAATGTTCTCAGCAGCTCTATCTGTAGTAGCAAAACACTGGAAACAATCCAAATATTCAAGTGAATGTATAAACTAATAGTGATAGATCCATATAGAAAAATAAAGAGCAAACTATTAATAAAGAACAAACTATTATTATACCTCGTTTTTCTTCCGATTGGAAAAGAACAAACTATTAATAACTGCAACAACATGGATGACTCTTAAAATAATTATGCTGAGGTTCGGCGCCTGTAGCTCAAGCGGCTAACATGCCAGCCACATATACCAGAGCAGGCAGGTTCGAATCCAGCCTGGGCCTGCCAAACAACAATGACAACTACAACCAAAAAATAGCTGGGTGCTGTGGGGGACGCCTGTAGTCCCAGCTACTTGGGAGGCTGAGGCAAGAGAATCACTTAAGCCCAGAAGTTGGAGGTTGCTGTGAGCTGTGATGCCACAGCACTCTACCCAGGGCAACAGCTTGAAGCTCTGTCTCAAAAAAAAAAAATTAAATTAAAAAATAATAATAATACTGAATGAAAGAAGCCAAAGAAAAAGAGTACATACTGTATGACTCCATTTGCTACATAAAACATTGTAGAAAATGCCAACTAATCTATAGTGACAGAAAGTAGATCATGGAGTGGGAAAGCGGGGTGGGAAAAAGGTAGAAAGGAGAGATTACAAAGACAGACAAGCAAATTTGGGGGAGTGATGGATAATATCTTGTTTGGGGTGATAATTTCACAGGTATATACAATGTCAAATTTGTCAAATTGGACATTTGAAATAAGTGCAATTTCTTTTGTATCAATCATACCTAGATAAAGTTATTTTTAAGAATAGCAGTACTTGTTTCATTGTAAAAAGTAAAACCCCTGAAGCCAGCACGGTGGCTCACACCTGCAATCCCAGCACTCTGGGAGGCCGAGACAGGTGGATTGATTGAGCTTACAGGTTGGAGACCAGCCTGAGCTAGAGCTAAACCCACCTCTAAAAATAGCTGGATGTTGTGACAGATGCCTATGGTCCCAGCTGCTCGGGAGGCTGAGGCAAGAGAATAGCTTAAGCCCAAGAGTTTGAGATTGCTGTGAGCTGTGACCCACAGCACTCTACCAGGGGTGACGAGGTGAGACTCTGTCTCAAAAATAAAAAGAAAAAAGTAAAGCTCTCATTCTCACTTCCTCAGGGGAATAAGTCTCAGGATTCATACCATGTATTAAATATAAATAGTGTGAATCCTCTGAGACTTTCTTTGGAGACCATACACACACACACACACACACACACACACACACACACACATATATATATATATATATATTTTTTTTGTAGAGACAGAGTCTCACTCTATGGCCCTCTGTAGAGTGCTGTGACGTCACACAGCTCACAGCAACCTCCAGCTCCTGGGCTTAGGCGATTTGGAGACTATATTTTTACATACTTTTACTTGATTGGGACTGTATTATATATATTGTTCTGCAATTTCCTTTTTAAACATTTTAACATAGATTTTCATCATTGTCACTAACTATAGCAATTAGCAGGAATATACCATAATTGATAATATTTAATCACTTCCCTATTATATGACAAAAATTTGTTTTTCCCTAGTAAATAAGCCTGCAAATACAGGCACAGCTAAAAATTTTAAATGTACTATCAATATCCTCCATACAGATTATATTATTGTGAATGCTTACCAATAGCGTGTACCAGTACTTTATTCTCCTTAAACCCTTGCTAGCAGTTAATGATATGAATCCTTTAAATGTTTCCCAATCTAAGGGTATAAAATATTGTTTAATTTTCATTTCCCTGATTACTAGTCTAGATGAGCATCTTTTCTGTATATTTGTTGGCCATTTGAGTTTCTTCTGTGACTTACTGCTTCGTATTGTTTGCCCACTTCCACTAATTATCTTCCTTTCTTCCATGTGTTTTTGTATGTAAAAGAATGTTTATTATAACACTATAGGTAATAGTTGTTTCTTCAAACTAACGTTCATAAATGGAATAATGCTTCAGTATTTTCTTCCCATTCTCCGAAATATTATGCAAAATACAAATTTTTTAAAGTATAATCTCACGTAAGTAAAAATTTCATACAAACACAATTACACAAATATGCAAGAATTTGAATGACATCACAAACTTTAACACTGTGTACAAAGGGGGAATGAAATAAAATGGCCAGTGAGTAACTATTCTATTTTATGTTTTATACTTCCATTTTGTTTGACCTTTGTGCAATAGCAGTGTATTTGTAAATAAGTTAATGAAAACTATCTTATTAACTACACGGAATACCTAAATGCTGAGTAGCACCTGAGTTATTCAGGAAGTCTTTTTCATGTGCCTTTGCCCCCTGCAAATATTATAGGAGGGCATATATATTAAGCTTCTTGGGCTAAAAATTGTACTACTATACTCATGGTTACTTCAAACTCATGGTATTGATGGCATCCTCTAAAGGTGGATTTACATTTTGCTTCAAGTCAATTTAGTTATTCTGTAAGTTAGATGTGCCTGTATAGCTCCAACTTTTTGATTTTGTGAAGTTGTCACTGCTTTCCACCTCTTGCTGATTTAGGTCCAGGATTGTTTTGCTTTGGGTCTTTTCTCCTAGAAGATTTGTTTGATTGTTTTTTGTTTGTTTTTTAAGTAAAATGTTCCCAATAGGTGGATTGCTAGCAAGGTAACAGATAGAAAACCTAGTGGGAAGTTTTTTTATGTTCATGTCCACAGCAAATGAGAAACCGAATTCTAAAAGCCTTGATAATGATCATATTTGATTTTTAGAGATAAAATTCTCATCACCAGACAATTTTGTGTTAAAAAAGTCCTGAATTAGTATTGACTTTTGAAGTATCAGCAGCTCTCTCCACTTTGAAAAACACCATTCTTTCCTGGGTTTCCCTTTAATGTGAAGGAGTTCTTTGAAAATGTGGGGAAAAAATTAAGTCTCCTTTACCACACCATTCTTCCTTTTTTTGTGTATGTGTGGAGAAAGAACTATAAGTCACGGCTCGGCGCCTGTAGCTCAACGGGCTAAGGCACCAGCCATGTACACCTGAGCTGGCGGGTTCGAATCCAGCCCGGCCCGCCAAACAACGATGACGGCTGCAACCAAAAAATGGCCGGGCATTGTGGTGGGCGCCTGTAGTCCCAGCTACTTGGGAGGCGGAGGCAAGAGACTCACTTGAGCCCAGAAGTTGGAGGTTGCTGTGAGCTGTGATGCCACAGCACTCTCTCCAGGGTGACAGCTTGAGGCTCTGTCTCAAAAAAAAAAAAAAAAGAACTATAAGTCAGCATTTTTTCAAGTAGGAAGATACTGGGCTGCCAATTAGTCAACAATATTTATCAAATGCCTACTATGTGTCAGGCATTCTGTAGGCTTTAGGAAAACAGAACCATATACAATCTGATGAGTAGGACAGGTATTAAAAAATTGTTATAAATAAAATTGAGTGCATTGCTATAAATGTACAAAATCCTGTGATAACATGTTGATCAATGAATCTTCCCTGAACAGGTAATATATAAGCTGAGATCTGAAGGATAACCTAGCAGAAAGGTGAAGACTATCCAGAGCAAAAGAAACAGATGCACCAAAGAGCCTTCCCATTTACAAGTAGGTGTTAGGCAATGAGATACAGAGCCCACCAGTACTGACAGAGCCCTATAAACACATCAGTGCAGTTCCTCCTCAGCACCTAAGAACACTATATGTCTTTTTTCCACCCATTTTCTAGGCTCCACCCTCAGCAATATGCACTCTCTACTTGTGTCCTGATTTCGCCTTGGCATTAAACAAAGCACTCCCTAGCTGCAGCTGAGGCTATAGTTTGTCCTTCCTACTTGGACCTCAGGAAGCAAGCTAC
This sequence comes from Perodicticus potto, assembly GCA_963574655.1. Classification (NCBI taxonomy): domain Eukaryota; kingdom Metazoa; phylum Chordata; class Mammalia; order Primates; family Lorisidae; genus Perodicticus; species Perodicticus potto. Next base: position 4,983 of record CAUYRH010024482.1, on the reverse strand, counting down.
AGATCCTCCCACCTGCTAAGACTCATACATCTGAGGGGGTGGGAAGAACTAAGTGAGCAGGCATTCTAGCTCTTTCTTCTTGCCAAACACAGCAAGTGTTTAACAGGATCACACTCCCCTGCCATATGTTCATGTAGACGTTTATTCACACATATTTTCAAAGGCTTTATGTGCATTCTCCTGATCCCTGAAAAATGTTATAAATAGATGCATATCCTTGACTTAAGAGGTACAATACTTGTGCCTTAAATCCTTCCCTGAATTTGAAATGAAAAATAGAAATAAATGAAAAACAGAAAGTACTGTTTTTCCTTTATATCCTGGTTTATCCTTGCTTATTTTACTAAAGCTACCTTAAGGAGCTTCCTGGCTCACAGCTGTTCCCTATTTGCCAGGTAGATAGGTAATTGAAATGCTTTGGGCAGGGGCAGTGCCTGTGGCTCAAAGAAGTAGGGTACCAGCCCCATATTCCGGAGGTGGTGGGTTCAAACCCAGCCCCTGCCAAAAACTGCAAGAAAAAAACAAACAAGAAAGAAATGCTTTGGGCAAGAAAATCACAACCCAATTCTAACAAGAATTCTGGCCTGCTAAAGCCCAGATACACCTTATTTTGTACAAGAGATGGCCCCCAGAAATATTGGATATAAACTAATCTTTGGAAATTGAGTTCCCTCCCATGACTTATATAAAAATTTGGAATGGATTCATCTTCATTTCTGAGTAAACTTCAGGACTAAGGAGCTCCTAACCCACGGCTGATGTCTTACAAACCTTGAGTAATCTCCTGACCTTATCCAACCTTCAGTCACCAACTTTACCAATAATCCTGTGTTAGTTTCCTAGGACTACAGTGACAAAGTACCACAAACTGGGTAGCTTAAGACAACAGAAATTTATTATTTCAAAGTTCTTGAGGCTCGAAGTCCAAAATCAAGGTGTCAGCCAGGCCATGCTCCCTCTGAGACTCTGGGAAGAATCTTTCCTTGCTTCTTCCTAGCTTCTGGTGATAGCTGCCAATCATTGGCATTCCTTGACTTGTAGCTGCATCACTCTGATCTACTATGAACATATGACAATTATTCTATTTCCAAATAAAGCTTCATTATGAGGCACTAGGGGTTAGGACTTCAAGATAATCTTTTGAGAGGGCATGATTCAATCCATAAAAACCCTCATATACACACATGGGTGCCTCACTTGAAAGGAACAAAGAGTTAGGTATTTTAAAATAACAAACATCTATCCTCCATAATGAACCCCAAAGTATGAGGCAATCTTCACTTGGAAAGGGAAAGTAGCTCTCTCAACCTACTTGAGAGATACTGCTTGGAGGTTGTTTGTACCTCCACCTAGGGAATCACAATAATTGCCATGGCGATGCTCCACATTGCCCTTAGGGCATCTTTTCTACCACTAAAGCTCCTCTCATGGTGATTCATGTGCCTTCCCTTATTTCCCCAAACAAAAATAAAGCCTAAAGTTTTGTTTAAAACCCAGCTGGAAGGGGACGAGCCAAGATGGTGGTCTGCAGCCAGCTTACCGCAGAGGCTCCCATCCAGAAGGAGAGTTAAAGGACAAAAATTTAGCAAGAAAACTGATGGTTTGGATCTGAGCCAAAAGAGAAGGTCGAAGAACTCACATCGACCCTGCTGGGGTGACTTGCGACCCCAAGGACACAAACAAAAAGGTACAGAGCACATCACCAAGTGGATGGGAGTCCCCTCCCCCATGAGAACGACTTGCAGTATACTCCATACCTCCATACAAACAAGCGAGCAGAGTTCAGATGTCCTCCCACTTTACCCCACAGGAGACACCCTCTAAAAACCAAACCTCCTTCCCCTACGAGGGTGCCATGGCACTCTCCCGACAGGCATAAAACTGTATAAAACTGTATATATTCTCTACCTGCAAGTTTGAACTCCTGACACTCCCCTCCACTCTCACCCCGAGGTCTAGAGGCCTGTCCCCCCACAGAGTCCAGATTCTTGGACATTTTCTCAAGGGTTGTGGACAGGGCACAGACTGTTGCTGATCTGTGCTGATTTTCAGGCTCAGGAGAGGTGAGAGGAAAGTGAGCCGAGAGAAGGCCAAGCTGGAGAGGTGGTCCCCTGAGGCACGGACTGGCAGCCGCAGCTGTGGGAACAATGGCAATGGGGCTTGCACCCCTGGGGATGTTTTGAGGAGACACTTCCAGTCTCTCTGGGTGGCCAGGGGAAGCCAGGCAGCTTCTCAGGTGGCAGCCACTGGCAGAATGGACCAACAACCAAGGTGCATGAAGGATATGCCTGAGGTGGTACAGCCGGGGCAGAGCACAGGGATTAGAATATGAGTAGAGTCAGCTGACTCCCAGGGCTTCAGACACACCTGGCGCTCAGGGGATGAAAGCTGAGACAAAGGGCTGGAACTCACAGACTGAGTCAGACCTATTTGCAGCCCAATGTCTGATCAGGGGAAAATAGCTGTGACAGAAACAAATTCTGTGAACTTATTCTGTTCTATCAGCAACATCAATCAGGGACAGGGCCGGAACTGAGTGAATCACCCCAGCCCCTATCAAGTACCCAGGTTGTCAGGCCTCACCTCCCCATGCCAAACAGTGACAGGGAGTGGCAGACTGGCTGAGAAGCCACAGACCTCCCTGTACCCAGGCAGGAGCAAACCTCTGGAGCATCTGTTTATTGGAGGAAACTGGATCACAGCCCTGCGGGGTTACCACTAACTGGGTGTGATCGAGGGGCAAGGTGGGGAAGGAGGCATTAACCTTCCCAGACTAATCTATTTGCTGGGGGGAACCCTCCTGAGCTAACAGAGCACCGGAACGAGTTATACTAGAGCTTCCAGAGAATCCCTGCTATCTAGTTGCCAGAGACTTTTTAACTCTTCCATTTGAGACCTGTGCTGGCTGGGACAATTGATTGGGTCCTCTTCAACTGGGCCAATCACCCGAAGACTTTCCAAAGTGGTACCCTGGGTGTGTGGTAGTGGGAAGGTTTGATTTTTCTTTTCCACTTGTTGCCGGTGGTGGTGGGGGGGGCGTGGTGACTTAACTGCTGGTATTTCTCCACAGCTCAGATTTCAATCCAGAGTAACTGATTCACTAGGGTAAGACGAAGACCAGCTAACAATAAGACAGCACCACTTAACCCCACCATACCAAGAAGGTCCCCAGTTTCTCAAGCAGTAGCACTGTACGGGTCCTTGGCAAAACTCTAGAGGAAAAGGTATAGACACCAGTCCCAGCTTTCAAGCAAAGGACTGGACAATCACTACTCCTAGAACCCCCAAACCAACTTGTCCTTATCTACTCATCCAGCCAAACAGTGCAAAATAATCATGGGGTGGAATCAACGGAAAAGCTCTGGCAACATGAACAACCAGAGTAGATCAACCTCCCCAAGGAACAATTTGACAGACACAAATGACGATCCTATATATAAACAGATGGCTTAGATGTCATAAATCGAATTCAGAATTTGGATTACTAACAAGATTAATAAAATAGAGGAAAAGTTGGATTTAGAAATTCAGGGTGCATTTCAAAAATTGTCTCAAGAAGACAAGGAATTCAAAGACCAAATGACCAAAGATTTTGACACATTCAGACAACAAGTTGCAGCCCTCAAAGATCTGAGAAACACAGTAGAATCCCTCAGCAACAGAATGGAGCAAGCAGAAGAAAGGATTTCTAACATTGAAGACAGTGTTCGAACGCTCCCAAACCTACAAGGAGTAAGAGAAATGGAAGACAAAAATGGATCATTCTCTCAGACGGCTCTGGGATAACGTAAGAAATCCATTACCTACAAGGGGAAGAATATTAGAATAACTGCAGATCTCTCTGATCAAAGCTTTCAAGCTAGAAGAGAATGGTCATTGACTTTTAATCTCCTAAAACAAAATAACTTTCCACCCAGAATCTTATATCCAGCTAAATTGAGTTTCATTTATGATGGAGAAATTAAATACTTTAATGACATCCACATGTTGAAGAAATTTGCTATAACTAAACCAGCTCTCCAAAATATTCTCAGACCCATTCTCCATAATGACCAGTGTGATCCTCCAACGCAAAAGTAAACTCATCCAGAAACTTTTTATCTAAGTCCAACTTCCACAGCGATGAAAGGATTAAAAATGTCCACTAGATTTTCTCAAGATTTATCAATATTTTCAATTAATATGAATGGTTTAAATTATCCTCTAAAGAGGCATAGGTTGGCTGACTGAATACAAAACCTCAGGCCAGATATCTGCTGCATACAAGAATCTCATCTTACCTTAAAAGATAAATATAGACTCAAGGTAAAGAGATGGTCATCTATATTCCAGGCAAATGGAAAACAGAAAAAAGTAGGCATTGCAATCTTATTTGCAGATACAATAGGCTTTAAACCAACCAAAGTAAGGAAGGATAAAGATGGACATTCATATTTGTTAAAGGTAATACTCAATACGATGAGATTTCTTTTTTTTTTTTTTTTTTTTTTTTGAGACAGAGCCTCAAGCTGTCACCCTGGATAGAGTGCAGTGGCATCACAGCTCACAGCAACCTCCAATTCCTGGGCTCAAGTGAGTCTCTTGCCTCCTCCTCCCAAGTAGCTGGGACTATATGCGCCCACCACAACGCCCGGCCATTTTTTTTTGGTTGCAGCTGTCATTGTTGATTGGCGGGCCCGGGCTGGATTCGAACCCACCAGCTCAGGTGTACGTGGCTGGCACCTTAGCCCCTTGAGCCACAGGCGCCGAGCCACGATGAAATTTCAATTATTAATATTTATGCACCCAACTAGAATGCGCCTCAATTTATAAGAAAAACTCTAACAGACATGAGTAACTTGATTTCCTCCAGCTCCATAGTATTTGGAGATTTTAATACTCCTTTAGAAGTGTTGGATAGATCCCCCAAAAAGAAGCTAAGTAAAGAAATTTTAGATTTAAACTTATCCATTCAACATCTGGATTTAACAGACATCTACAGAA
>CAUYRH010024481.1:0-103079 GCA_963574655.1 Perodicticus potto | reverse complement strand
CAGTCTCTGCCGCTTTTGCCTTCCTCAGGGTGTCCAGAAGCCTCATGCTGTCTCCCTGTGTCCCCAAGGGGAAGTTCCTGGGTAGATCCCACCTGCCAGAGATGCCTGAAGTCCTCTCTCCCCAGTCTCACCGTGCCCAGCCACCTATTTAGGAATTTTCTTTCCCCTTAATTGCCTGTTATAATACGCCAGCTGGGCCATTACTCTTTTTTCATCAGATTCTAACTTAGAGGAGAGAAAATGTGGTTATTTTTAAGGAGTTAGACCATTGAATTCTCTAGTTCATCTGTCTAGGTACAGTTGAGGTTTGGTTTTCAGGTGTAAATCCCTATCTTTAAGCTGCTTTATAGTATGTGGGCAGCATAGTTATTACCTTAAAGATATTTTAATTTTTTTGTGTGTGTGTGTGTGCAGTTTTTGGCTGGGGCTGGGTTTGAACCCGCCACCTCCGGCATATGGGGCCAGCTCCCTACTCACTGAGCCACAGGCGCTGCCCCAAGATATTTTAATTTTTGTAAAAGAATGTGTTTTCATGCGCTCCTATACATAATATGTAATTTAACTATACATAGCCAACTCATGATCACTCATATATAATTTACTGAAAGGACTCTTTAAGGCAGAATTTATAATCTGGAGTCCCTAAAATTGTATATGGAATTTATACGCCTTTATAGTAATGCAATTTTCCCAGGGCAAAGAGGGCATAGATTTCATAAGATTTTTTTTTTTTTTTTGAGACAGAGTCTTATTCTGTTGCTCAGGCTATATGTTGTGACATCAGTGTAGCTGGGACACGTGCCTGGTTAATTTTTTGTATTTTTAATAGAGACTGGAGTCTGCCTCTTGCTCATGCTGGTCTCGAACTGGTGAGCTCAAGGGATCCTCCCGCCTTGGCCTCCCAGAGTGGTAGGATAATAGGCAGAAGCCACCACACCTGGCCCATGTTAGATTTTTAACAGGATCATAATCCTCTTCTCCCTCACTCCCCAAAAGTTAAGACGTTTAATCATGTTTAGGAAACTACACTTAGTGAATTTTTATTTTTATTTTATTTTATTTTATTTTATTTTTATTTATTTATTTATGTTTTGCAGTTTTTGGCCGGGGCTGGGTTTGAACCCACCACCTCTGGCATATGGGGCCGGCGCCGAACTCCTTTGAGCCACAGGCGCCGCCCCCAGTGAATTTTTAAAAATTTTATTTGTATTATTGATCTTAACTTTGTTGTATATGAATTATACTGAAGTCACATATCTTTTAAGTACTTTAACTCTTTGGAATATGGGGCTTTAACTTTAACTCACTGGAATATCCTCTTATTTTGCTGAAAGACTAATAAGTAACAAAACATCATTTGCTTTCTTAAACTGACTTTAAAAAAGTTAATGACTTCTTTAATTTGTTTGAATCTCTAACATGGTTCCTGTTACACAGCAATTGTGTAAGTCTATTTAATGAGTGAATTAATGTAATTGTAACTATCTGTGCATACAGGTTGCAAAGCCAGTGTTTATATAAATTGAGCTGTGCTTTATTTTACAATTTCTGGGAGCATGTATAGAGAACAGGGAGTTTGTACTGTAATAATCACAGATAGAGGGGGTCAGAGATAGCTACTACAATAGTTAAAGCTCTGTGTTGGGTGAATAGTTATACAGAGAAATCAGGACAAAATATTTTTTGAGAAACATCGTCCCTCAGTGCTAGAAAAGAAATCTTAGCACTATTGCTTACTAATTTGCAAACCCCTCTAGTAATGGTGTTCATTTCCTTCTTATTTTCTGTGGTCTTAGGTCAAATGGTGTGAGTGGAGTTAGGCTTAAATAAGACTAAAGATACCAAGGCACTCCTTTTTGTAAATGGCTAAATTGATAAGTTTAAGAATATTTTCTTGGCTCAGCTCCCGTAGCACAGTAGTTAAGGTGCCAGCTACATAAAGAGGAGCCAGCAGGTTCAAATCCAGCCTGGGCCTGCTAAACAACAATGACAACTACAATCAAAAAATAGCCGGGCATTGTGGTGGGCACCTGTAGTCCCAGCTACTTGGGAGGCTGAGGCAAGAGAATCACTTAAGCCCAGAAGTTTGAGGTTGCTATGAGCTGTGACACTACGGCACTCTACTGAGAGTGACAACTGAGATTCTATCTCTAAAAAATTTTCTTTTTTTTTTCTTTTTTTGAGAGAGAGAGTGTCTCACACTGTCGCTCTGGGTAGAGTGCCGTAACGTCATAGCTCACAGCAATCTCTTGGGCTCAAGCGATCCTCTTGCCTCAGTTTTTCTATTTTTAGTAGAGATGGGAGATCTCCCTGTGGCTCAGGCTGATCCTGAACTCATGAGCTCAAGCAGTCCGCCTGCCTCAGCCTCCCAAAGTGCTAGGATTACAGGTATGAGCCACCACGCCTGGCCAAGAATATTTTCAAATAATTGAAAATGAATGAATGAATGAATGAATGAATGTCTTTTTTGCTGTTTGAAGGTATTTCTACATTGCCTGTCCTTACTTGGAGTTTTGCTGAATAGAAACTACGTTATCTTTTAAGTTTGGGCTAACATTAGATGGGAACATAAGCAGAATCTTTTGCCATTTAGTGTCCAAAAATGCCTTCTTATATTATTGGTCTTTTGGGGGGAGGTTCCTGCTTTGGCTTCCTTAACCTCATTGTAACATTTTTGTTTTATTTTTATTTTTTTGAGACAGAGTCTCACTTTGTTGCCCTTGATAGAGTGCTGTGGTGGCACAGCTCACAGCAACCTCAAACTCCTGGACTTTAGCAATTCTCTTGCCTCAGTCTCCCAAGTAGCTGGGATTACAGGCATGAGCCACCAAGCCCTGCTACATTGTAACATTTTTGAAGGAGTCAAGAATTTCTTTTAATGCTTTTAACGTTTTCATGGGAACCTGGAATAAAAACTACTCTCTCTGCTTTGAGCCATTGTCCAAGCTAGGGATTACATTTATATTTAGGTGTTTAAAAAAATCACCCTGTTGAGCGGTGCTCATATACCAAGGGTGGCGGGTTCAAACCCAGCCCTGGCCAAACTGCAACAAAAAAATAGCCGGGTGTTGTGACGGGTGCCTGTAGTCCCAGCTATTTGGGAGGCTGAGGCAAGAGAATCACCTAAGCCCAAGAGCTGGAGGTTGCTGTGAGCTGTGATGTTACGATACTGTACAGAGGGCGACAAAGTGAGACTTTGTCTCTAACAAAAATAAAAAAATAAACAAAAATCAGTCTGTCACTTTTATATTCTCTGGAAATTGTGATCTCAGTATAATGCAAATGACCTTTTCCACAGCAGTGGGTGGAGTTTTAGAGTATTACAGGCAATATTCATTTGTTTCCTTGCGAAAGTGATGCCAATGTTTTGTATTAAATTTATATTAAAAATATGTATTTATCATTATTAATGTATAAAAATGCTTATTGAAGAAAGTTTGGAAAATACATGAGAGTACAAGGAAAATAATAAAAATCACCTATAATCCTCCTTGCCTTTTCAGAAAATTTAGTGGCCTTTAAAATTTCATCAGGTTTGAACCAGCTAAACTTGGGCCAAGTAGGAATTTGTATTAAGGCATAATGGTTAGCACTTTGTCTTAATGTGGCATTTCTTTCTTTCTTTTTTTATTAAATCATAATTGTGTACATTAGTGCAATCATGGGGCACAATGTGCTGACTTCATATACAATCTGAAATATTTTCATCTAACTGTTTAACATAGCCTTCATGGCATTTTCTTAATCACTGTATGAAGACATTTATATTCTGCATTTAGTAAGTTTCACCTGTACCCTGCTAAGATGCACCGTAGGTGTGATCCCACCAATTGCCCTCCCTCCATCTATCCTCCCCACTCCCTTCCCCTCCCTCGCCCCTTTCGCCATATTCTTGTGCTATAATTGGGTTATAGCTTTCATATGAAAGCTATAAATTAGCTTCGTAGTAGGGCTGAGTACATTGGATACTTTTTCTTCCATTCTTGAGATACTTTGCTAAGAAGAATATGTTCCAGCTCCATCCATGTAAACATGAAAGAGGTAAAGTCTCCATCTTTCTTTAAGGCTGCGTTATATTCCATGGTATACATGTACCACAATTTCTTAATCCATTCGTGGGTCAATGGGCACTTGGGCTTCTTCCATGACTTAGCAATTATGAATTGGGCTGCAATAAACATTCTGGTACAGATGTCTTTGTTATGATGTGATTTTTGGTCTTCTGGGTATATACCTAGTAAAGGAATTATAGGATCCAATGGCAGGTCTATTTTTAGATCTCTAAGTATTCTCCAAACATCCTTCCAAAAGGAACGTTTGGATATATTTTAACCCCTCCTCCCTTGACAAATATCACAGATATTTACTGTGCCATTTCTCTTCTTCCCTTCATAGCTAAAATGATTTCAAAAGAAGAGTCTACTAGAGAAGTTGTCTGTTACAACAGAGTGTAATCAACAGGTTACACCTAACTGATTCCTTTGAAAGCAATACTTTCACATCTGATAAATTTTCTTTGACCCTTAATTAGTGCTTTTTCTTTTAATTATGTATAGACTGGTATTAATATTTTCAAGACTAATTTCCTATCTTGTTGTTTTCCTGTTTTGTGTTTTTCATCTTTTAATTTCTAACTTTTCTTTCTTTCTATCTTGTTTAATGGATTATTTTTCTTAATTTTATTCCTAACCCAATAGGAAAGTTATCACTTTTAATATTGGTTATTAAGACATTTATAATTATTGGAATAATATATATCTTCTCTTAATTCATCTTACAAGCTGTCTACTTTTTAGGCATTCGTTGCTTCTACAGATTCAATCTACCTGCTTATATTTTCTGTGGGTCTCTATAAATAAAAATTATGGTTTTTATTTCTACTAGTTTGCCAAATGCACATTTAAATTTCTCTCTAATTTTCCAAGATTATATCAATCAGTACATTTTGAGCAAAGTCTGTGTTTTCTAAGCTATTCACCTTTTTTATGTTTAAAATAACTTTTATAGATGTGCTGGTCCCCAAAGTATCCACGGCACCATTTTTTACATAATTATAGGCTTTGAGCCTGTCCACTCACACACTTGGCATCCATCAGTGGCACACTGTGGCCTTTGCCCTCTTATCCAGCCTTTTTCTGGCCACCTATGCTATGGCTTGCAGTTCTTGAGTCCACCGTTGTCATTATCTGTCTATGTCCATGCATATGACACTTCCTCTAGCTGGAATGGCTCCTCCACACTTATGTAGTAACACTTTGGAGCAACTTCCTCCATGCAACCTTTCTTCCTCCATGCAAAATTTCTGCAACCAGCCCATTCCTGAGTGAAATAGATCTCTTCCTTCTCGTGTCTTGCTCTGCCCTTAGCAGACCTCTGCGAAGGTGACACAGGCATGGCGTCTTGTGGTTTTGATTTACATCATTGCTTTCCTCCTGTGGATTATCAGAACCTCGAGAACAGAGGCCTGTGTTATCCTTGTTTACATACGTCCCCAGAACCTCGGACAGGTAGTGAAAGAGGCAGTGAATTCTTGTTTATGGAATGAATGGAGAAATGAATAAACAAATAACAGACTGACTGAGACAGAGAGTGAACTCTCTGGATCACAAAGGAGACAGCAGGCCTAATAGAGGAAAGGGGCTTCTAATCTGTGGGCAGTAGGGAGTCCCTGAAAGCTCCTGACAGCAAATGCTCTGAGTGCACCAAATAAAGAACCAGACAAGGAGATCTATCAGGCCCCTGTGTGCCTTGACCTCAAGTCCGCTCCATGAATGGAAATAGCATCCTGCAAAACAAGCATTTAAATAACATCATTTCTCTGCAGTCTCCAGAGAAATATTGCCAGTTACGGTGATAGAAACAAAGTGGAAATCATGAGCTCGTGGACCATGGGGGCCGTTTTCTGCTATAATCATAGAGGTATTGATCTCAAGAGTTATGTCTAATAAAAAAGTAAATTCAAAATATAATACTCAAACCATAAAAAAAAATCATTCTCATGTCATTTTTTTCCTGTAATTACCAATAGGCCAGTATTAGACTTCCAGGACAAAAATAACTCTTGTAACCCCAGACAGAGGTGCCAAACTAGTCTTTTTCACCCCGGAAGCAAGCATTTGGGGAAGATGATTCCTTCCAGCTGTGAGGATCAGTAATTGTCAGTGTCCTAGAGCAGTGCAGGTGGGGGGGTCTTCTCTCTGTGATTCTGTCTTGTCTTGGAGCCATTGACACCTCTGAGGCTGTCAATTCTGAACAGTGTTTTCCCAGAGAGAAGAACATGGGGGGAAAAAAGGAATGCAAATTAGGATGGAGTGGTTAGCATGGTGATCAGTGGCTAAGAACAGTGGGAATGGAAAGTGGGAGCAGCCCATCAAGGAGGACCCCAGCCTGGCCTCACCTCAAAGACCTAAAGAACGACTGAATCACTGTATACTTGCAAACTGTTCAGGACCAAACATCAGCTGCTACAAAGGAAGAGTAGTTCTGGGAGCCACTGATGGCTCTCCCATGCCCTCCCACTGACGGCCAAACAACTTTCCACACAGGATCACTGTTCACTCTTTCCCCATCATGTGCAATTTTTTCCCAGGCTCAAATGGGATAAATCCTGTTCAGTAGAGACATCCTAATTGTCCAGGTAAAGGGCTACATGGTGTCAAGGTCATTGGTACTGGAGACTGAAGTGGGTTGCAACTAGCAGGGCCTCGTGGCTGGTGAGGACAGCAGTGGTTCTAGAACAAGGGCACCTGCAGCCTTTATTCTGGAATACACACTCTGACTGGGGCAACAGTGGGTTTGCCCTCAGTATCTATGGTGTTCTTGCTTCTCCTGGGACACTCTTGGCAGCCTGCTTACCAAAGCAGTTATGAGGTAGTGAGTTTGTGAGCTTAGAATCCCCTGCTTGGGCTACAGAAGCACAGCTCCAACTGTCTGTGAGACAGAACCACTAGTAAAAAAAGAAGAAGAATTCTATCTGGCAAGTACAATAGGGGAAATGGGATTCCCAGCAGGAGGCAGAGAGTGAAGGAGGCAAAGCCTCTACCTGGAGGAGTCCAGACTCTGAGATGGAGAAGATTAGGAGAACGCTGCTTAAGAGCCAGGCTGAAGTTCAGCCTGGACCAGAGGAAGTCTGTGACATAGCCGGACTGCCTGTGGACTCCGGCATCCACTGCCATTGCCTCCTTTTATATTCCTGCCACAAAGGAACAACCAGAGGCCAGTAGACTTAGAGAGCTGGAACCTTCCTCAGAATACTCAAATGCACTGAGCAGTGGCAGTGGGAACTGCAAGTTATGGGATGCTTCCAATTCATGCACTGATGGAAGGATGGAAAGACAGCTCTTGGCTACCATTTATTGAATTTGGAGAACACTGTTCTATGAGGTCTCACGTTTAGAAGGCTCTACTTGCTCCCAAAGGTTCTGCAGCTAGATCCCAGCTGCACCTTTCAGACAGAGTGGCAGCAGCATAGCCTCATCCTACCTCTTCTGCCATCCCCTGGCCCACAGCACACAGGAGAAGGACAGCTAAGGCAAGAGTCCCAGAACCTAAGAGCCAGTTTAAGTCCTTTTCTCCAAGCAGAGAAAAGACGGGGGGCCCAGAGTTGCAAGTAGGCAGAGGGGAAAAAGGAAAGAAAATGCACTGGACTTTTAAGTCCCTGACAGGAGCAAGCTGGGGATAAGAGTGAGGCCATCTCACTGGACTTGGATTCTCACTCAAACGTGGGCAGTGTACACAAACAGATCTTGGCTATGTATAGCAAAACCCCCTCTTTCAGACACTGTTAGCAAGAATAATTTCATTCATTCATTTCTTCATATTATCATGAATTAACAGTGGTAAACAGTGGCAAAACACTTATTATCATAAATGAAGTTTGAGCAACCAAGCATGGTTAGCTGGGTTGTCTGCAGCCCACACAGTCTTCCACACCACCTCAGCAGGGAAGCATCAGGCAGAAAGAACTGAAGCATGCTATAGGAGATGTCTGAACAAAGAACTGCAGGACTCTGGCAGAATGGCTCAGGGAGCACTTCCAACTGGAGATGAAATTTGAATGAGTAAAAATTCTTCAGGTCATAAAGGGGAAAGACACAAATGCAAGGAGCCATGAAAGAGCCATACATGCTTGGGAAAAGTGAGAAGTGTAATGGGGTTCAACATGTAACAGTGGGAACAGTGGTGGGGAATGTGGTCAAGGAATGGTCACATGGGAAGGTAAGAAATCACATGTCAGTGGAAAAGAGAAGAGTCTAGGGAAGGCCAGCATGAGGTTTCTTATGTTCAAGTGATATAAACAGATTAAGTCAATAAAACTCTAGATTATGCACTATTTGCTAGATACTATAAAGTGTGTAGGGCCATGGAGAGAAATAAGATGCAATCCTACTGCATGAGGAACTCACTCCCTGATGAGAGAGGTATGCAAAGAATCAGATAATTCAGTGTAATGTGGTACAGGAGCAAGATAATTATGAAACTTTGGAATTCTTTACTCAACTTTATGTATTTTTTATTCTTTCTCTTAAAGAGGATCATCCAATTATATAATCATTAGACGCCCCCCAATCTAGATCCACTCCTCACTGACTACCAATGTGGTTACAATGGCATGCATATAACCCTAATGTAGGATGAAAGAGTCAGAGAAGCCATTACAATGAGTCATCTCTTGGTTTTAGCTCAGCCATGCTAGATTATTAATCAAGAAAAAGCCCAAAGGATGATGGCATGGAAGGAAAAGAAAACAGAAGCTTTTGAACTCAGAGTAGAGGCAAGAAACCACTATACCAGTGGTCTTCAAATGGGGCTCCATAGATCTGCAACATTAGCATCCTCTGAAGACTTGCTAGATATGCAAGCTCACAGGCTATTCAGAACTTTTGAATTAGAAACTCTGAGAAGAGACCCAGGACTGTCTTAACACACCCCCCACCTGATTTTGATACATGCCAAAGTGTGAAAACCACTACCAGAGTTGGGGAACCTGCAACCTTCTGATTTCAGGATTGCTCTTTGTTAAGCACCAAAGGAAACAAGAAAAACAGCATCTTTCTCTGCTGTACCCCTTTTAATAAAAGGATTTGTTCTGTAAAATTTGGATCCAGTCAAACAGCCACACTCAAGAATCCAGAAGGCCATGTGTGGTCCCAAGGCCACAAGTTCCCCAATAGACTGAGGAGTGGGAAATAAGGATAGTTTCTCTAAGGCAGTGGTTCTCAATCTTCCTAATGCCACAGCCCTTTAATACAATTCCTGTGGGTTGCAACTCACAGGTTGAGAAGCTGCTCTAAGAACTCTTCTCAAGTTACAATCCAGTTCACATGAGGAGGGAAGAATTCAGTCAACAAGAAAAAAAAAATCACTTCACATGATTAGAAAAGGTGGTTAGGAATGAAGGGAGGAATCTATACTCAGGATAGTGGTAGAATTTGCGGGGGTGGGGGAGGGAAATGCATTAGTATATTCTGTCAAGACCAAACTTTTCACTGTTTGATCACACCTCATTTGCATTTTTAATAGCACCCATTAGACAGCCTCTGAGCTAATTAGGCAGGCGTCTATAATAGAAGACTTCTGTTTCCTGTTTTCAGAACTCAGAAACTAATGGCTGAAGCACTGCTAAAACAATTAAGTAATAAGAAAAATACTGTGTAAGATTGGCAAAAGCACAGCTGCCATAAATCATTACAAATGACTCGCAGCTCCAAATGTTTAATTAGGGAAGAAAAGTCACCTATCACATGTTGGGACAGCAGGGTCAGGCACAGGGAGAGGGACCCTGGAACACAGAGTTATTTGTCCTCTGCCAAACGGGGATGAACTGGGGGTTCAAGAGTCCAGGGATTCTAGTACTAACAACAGATCTCATTCTGTAGGTGAAACTTAGAGGCTTCTTTTACTATATCTAACTCTAATAATAAATTGAAAAACACACCAACCCAACAAAATAAGATCTACTAAAGACTCAAACTTATGGAAATAAAGTGTGGATTAGCCACCAGGGAGAGAACCCAAAAAACTGAGATTGTGGTTGGGAACAAAGAAAATGTGGAATGAATAGGTAGTAAAATAAGGAAGTTATAAGTACCAACTACACACTATCACTTTCAGAACTGAGAGCAATAAGTGTGTCCTTCCATGTTTTTATACATATATCTGTATATGTTAATAAGTTTCCCACTGTCTCTTTTCCCTGTATTTTTGTGTCAGGAATATTGGTGATGATTAACTTTACAATTTAGTCTTCAGATGCCTGAACTGGCTGGTAAGGATCAAAGATAGTTACAGTGATTGATAAGATTTTGTGTCTCCACTTTTTAGGAAAGGGAGAGTAAATCTTCACTGGTGTGGGGGTTAGTTGCAGTCTCTTAGATAGAAGCAAATTCTTTTTAATCTTTATAATTCTTTTAATATCATTGTATAAAAATTGAACCGTAGGCAGAAGGTGACATGTATGAATGCCAAAGGGATGGACTATGCCACTGAGTATCCCTGTCACCAGCTCCTAACTTGCTCTCACATACTTTCCTTTCTACTGTCATAGCAGAGAGCCTACAAATTACATTTCTAACTTTGTTTTCCTCCGTTTGAAATATCTAGAATAGTTTCTGTTTGTCCTGACAAGATAGGGAAGGTTACATAGGACTTGATTAACCACAATGTAATCTGAATGCAGATCCTTTTTATTTGCTAGTGTTGCAGTCAATAGGCCCACCTACATTCACGCCTATAGTTTATATGGATTAACTTGTAAGTTTAGTACAATTTGGGGACACACTGCACAAGATCATTAAAGAAGAATTTGGTTACTCCAGAATGAACCCTAATTTGTAGTTATCCTTTCACACACCACATTGAATATTTGTAGGCCACAGGCCACGTATTCAGCATAGTGCTAGAAGGAAAGATAGCATTTTGCTTGGTCTCAGAACCAAGCTATGCCAAAAAGCAAAAACAATTGAATGAAGAGGATAAAACACACTATTAGTATGCATTTAGTGAGTTACATGTCTGTAAGAAAGATAACAGTATATTGGAAGAAAGTAAGAATTCAGCTGAATCTTGAAGGAGGGTCTAGACGTGAAGAAGACGAAGAAAAAAAGAAATTAGTCCAAAGATAGCATTTCAAAGTGTATTCTCAGTTTTACTCACTTTATTTGTTCTTCTCATGGTCATCTCACAGTCACTTAACACAGGGGTAGAAAAATAATAGTTCTTGGGTCAAATATGAGCCACTTCCTGTTTTTGTGCATCCCACAATCTAAGAAGAATGGTTTTAACTATTTGGGGAAAAATTTAAAAAGAATAAATTTTATGATATGTGGAAAGCATTCCAATTTTAGGGTTTATAAATAAAATTACATTGGAACAGAGTGGCCCATTTGTTTAGGCATTGTGTATGGCTGCCTTCACTCCACAAAAGAAGAGTTGAATAGTTGTCACAGAGATTGTGTGGCCTGCAAAATCTAAAATATTTGCTGTCTACCCTGTTATAGAAAAAAGTTGCTAACTTCTACTTAATATATTACCTTGCAGTTCAATTTCACCACCTTAGTTCAGAGGTCAAAACAGAAGGCGTTTTCAGATGCTTCGTGCCTGACACCCGGGATGGTTCCTCACCTGGAAGCCCTCGTCCCTGTCTTTATCTTTCACATGTCTCTTCCTTTCCACTTTCTCTCCTTCAGGGCTCTCACCTTTTATTCAAATGGCTGGCTCATAGTCCCCTATGCACCACTGCCCCTGTTCTTCCCACTAAAAATTCTTTTTATCTGCTTTTTTATTTTTGTTTGGTTTTGAGAAGGTGATGAAATATTGAGCAGACACAAAAGAATGAATATGAAATATCTGTAACTTATAAAGAATCACAATAAAGTGAGCATCTATGGATCCTCTCTCTAGCTCAAGAGACAAAGCACTCTCTTGATTTTCAAAGCTCCCAGGATACCCTGACTCCTTTTATACCTTCTGTTCTCAAGTCTCACTTCCTCAGTGAAACCATACCAAATAGCTCCAGCCAACACTGATGAGGCATGTAGGTTATTATCAGCCCATATACTTTAGGAATGATTTGCAAATTTAGAAATTAAAAATTAGTCATAAAACTCAATATATCATTTCTAATATATTTAATCCAGCCCCCAACAATGTATGTAAACTCACATATAAGTATTTGCCTATCTTATTCTGTACCTCAAAAACACTTATCCATGTTTGGGGGTTCTTTGTCAACTAAGAAAGAAGGCAATTTCAATATGTCTGGTTAGACATTCATCTTCCACATTTGCTGAATACTTATAGACACTTGGAAGATGGGTGTTCCTTCTTTTAACATACTACCTTCTAATGGTGATTAAAATTTACAAAAGCATGTGAAAAGAGAACTGAGTCAACTTCACAATTTTATGTAAGTACAAAGATGACTCTCCATTTAACTTTCTGGATAGGTAAAACAAGAATCTAAACACTACCCCCATTTTCCTTGCCCAAAGTGACAAATTTAACCTCTTATAAATGTAATGGTGCTTGACCTCAAAGAAACTAGTGCAGAGAAGAAAGCGCTAGTGAGCTCAAAACCCCTCACTGTTAGCGCTAGCGAGCTAAGAGTGAGGGGCTTTGAGCTCAGCCCAGTTCTAGTTCCATAGGAGTCTCTCTGAGACCCTTAAAAAGAAATAACTAATCTCTTATCCTCAGTTTCTTCCTTTGTAATTTCCAGAGTACTGTCTGAGTATCATTCTCTGAGTTTGTGGGTCAAAGCCAAAGCTTTCCTCCTCTATACCCCTCTCCTCAACCCCTCCCTCACCAACATGGTGGGCTACTCTGACAGCTAAATATTATTAACCAAGATATTAATTCTCAATATTCAATCAACATCAGAATAGAAGCCTGGAAGTCTACTATGTCCCACATTATGATCTAGCTGGTCTTCCAAAGCACAGACATCAAGAAATGATGGAGAGAAAAAATGAGAATAAGACTGCTTCTCGGAACACCATGCCAACAACGTCGGTAGCACTGGCTTCAGGGGAGCTTGAGGTTGGCTTTGCTATTGCCAAAACAAAATTGGCACCACCAACGCTCATTTTACCTGTTCACATGGATCTACTCAGAGGAATTACCTGCCTTTCCAACATGAATTGAGCACCTTGTTTTGCTAAGCAGCAGACTCCACAATTCCCCCATTCTTCTGGCCAGACCTTTTGTTCCTCTCTTCCCTGGTAGGTACCCTTGGCTACTTCTAGGCCAGTCATCACAATTCTACCTACCACTGTCTTATTCTCAAATCAGTATTTTTCATTAAGAATAATGTGAAATTGTTTCCTTTTTATATACCTTCCTTACCTTTATAAACTTACAGCTGATCTGTTCTTGAAAACACTGCTCCATCAAAATTTAGGCCACCTGATTCATTCTCCATTTTTGAAATGTAGTCTAAGATATTGGTTTCCTCCTATATCTTCAGAATAAAGTCACTTTTTCTTTCTTTCCCTGTCTTTCTCTTTCTCTTTTATTCTGTCTCTTTTTTTTACTCTCTGCCACTCTCTCTACCCTTCTCTCTCTTTATCCATGACCAATACCCTGAAATCTCATGAGGGATAATGCAGAACTAGGAGTTTGTGCTTTTTGATATTTCCAGCAGTGATCCTGAGGAATAAGGCAATGGTGAGAAAAACTGTTCGGTTTTAAAATATATACATGAGAACCTAAAAAGAAACTAACATGTCCCTATTTGCCAAAACAAATAACTAAATGTTTAGGTATTATAGGCCTTCCCTTGGGAAATGATGTCTTTTCTTTGTTGGAGTTTATTGTACCCTTCAGTTAGGCACATTAGAAGTCATTTCCCAATTTCCCACAGCAAATCCATAACCACAAATGGAAAGCATGTGCAAGATTTGATTAAAAGGAGATACCCCCATTGCACAAAGAATTGACAACTGAAGACTCTCTCCTCAAAGAAGATGTGAAGCAAAAATAAAAGTGTTAGGCGGGAGATTTTTTTATCCCTCCCTGGCCTCTTCTACCTCTTTTCTTGTCCTGCCAACAGGGGAGACTTTTGGGATTTGTTTTTGATGTTTTCTCCATTTTCTACTACCAGAAATCTGGGTAGGTAATAAGCATCTTGGCTCTCTGAACTTGATTTCCTTCTTCTATGAAGATTAAGATCCAGGACAAAGGGAAAGATGGAAGATACTACCTAGTTCACAAACCTAAATGTCTGGCCCCAATGGTCTTTCCCAAGTTGGCCATATAGCTGTCAAAATCTGATTCTCTGATGGCTGTGGTGTTTTTTTATTTAATAACTTTAGTCGCCATAGTGGGGTAAAAAGTGGTTCATAAAGGTGACTTCTAGAATGGATTTCTGGTTAATATGTCATCTAGTGCCATAAAGTCTCTACAGTGCAGTCTGCAAATGTGACTGCCAAAAATCCTCCATCCTCTATGAAGCATGCCACTTATCATATCAAAAAACAGAGACTATTCCTCTTCTTAAACTAGTGATGACCTTGAGAATTGCTTTGACTAATAGAATGTGACAGAAGAGATATTCTGAAACTCTTGAGCCCAGAGAACTTCAGAGGACTGGCAAGGTCTGTTTTCTCAGTCTTGGAGCCTGGACACCACGCTGTAAGAAAATGAAAAAAAAAGAGAGGCCCCAGGGGATGTTAGGCTATCTTGGACATCCCAGTCACAGCTAGACTCTCTGTTGAAAGCAGCTGCATGATGATCCCAGTTGGTGTCACATGGTGTTGAGGGTCTGGCTGGATGAGCTCTGCTGGAACTCCTGACTAATAAAATTAGGAGAAATAATAAATTATGGTTTTAAGCCACTAAGTTTGGGTGTGGGTCATTATGCCAAAATGGATAATTGAACACTCTCCCTCACTCCCAACTAAAACTTCACAAAGTACAGCAGTTCAGATTCTGCTTGGGGCAGGGAAAACAGTGAGAAACTATCTGAGTTACAGCAAAGTGTACTAACTGCTATTAATAATAATGATCTTAAGCCATTGTGATGGGTTAAATGCTACTTCAGGAAATAGGAATGCCTTGCCTGAGCTTGTCTGATATATTTTAGACATAATTCCATTTGAATCTATTGAAATTTTGAATATTAGAATAGCAACTTTAAGCATAAGTATCAGGACTCTAGAACATTGGCTTATATGGGAAGCTTCATCCCTGAGGAAGCTAGACAAATGGTTTGTTGTTACATAGAATTACTCTTGCCTTGAGATCAAAGAGCCTGAGAAAACACATGAGTTTAGGGCTTGAGGATAGAAGACCAAACTTAATGTGAAAGACGTTGCAAAATAAAGGGTTAGAAGGAGAGCCTCTGAGCCCTAGAGAAACTCCCATGAACACCTTACTGTCTATCCTGACCTCACCACCAAATGATGTGCTCTTATGAGAGGGTGTGTTTATTTTCTTTAGGAGTTGGGCCAATTTACCCTCTATTTACCGAGTTAAAGAACAAAACAGAATCCTACTTTTTCTCCTCTAAGATAGACACTAAAGAGTTTTGTTTGAGTGAAGAACATCACTTTCCCTTCTGGACACTGGAACTGTCCAGCTAATGCCATCATGCCACCGGGGGAGCACAGGTCCATATGTACCAGGCTGGGGGTGCTCCTGCTGCATTACTTTCCTAGGTCTGATGTAACACAGTGGCAAAACAGGGTGCTGAGACAACAGAAATGTATTGCCTCACAGCCTGAAGGCTAAAAGTCAAATATGGTGGTATCATCTTTGGCACATTTCTGAGGGCTATGGGGGGATGATCTATCCCAGACCCCTTCCCTCAATTCCAATGCTTTACTGGAATCTGTAACACTCTATGGTTTACAGATGCATACCCCGATCTCTGCTTTTGTCTTACATGACATTTTCCCAGTGCTCATCTCCTCATGTCCATATTTTGCTATTATAATCACCCATCATGTTGCATTAGGGTCCACACTAGGGATTTCATTGTAACTGGGTCACCTCTGTAAAGACCTTATCTCCACAAAAGTCACCCTCTGAGGTGCCAGGGGTAAAGACTTCCACACATCTTCCTTGCAGGACCTAATTCAAGCCATAACACCCAGGGCAGTTAGAATTTGCTATTCCAGCCTACAGAACCTAGAGTATGAACATCATTGAAAATAGCAAACCCCACAAATGCCTATACTGATGTCTCCCAGAGATTGACTCAGACTCCTCATTCTATCTTAGCCTGCCACTTGCAGAGAAAGAACCCCATCAGTTATCCTTGCATCCCTTACCAGTCTGGGCCCCTGGCTGGCCCTCCCTCTGCCCCACTCACTACTTTCCCTGGCTCTCCACCTCCTCCACAAGCATCTCCTCAGTGCCAGCTCCCCCATGTTCACTGCCAAACCTCAGGCCTCTCCAGAGTTTCTTCCACCAGTGAGATCCAGACATTGAACTTAAGGGGCTCATTTAGGGGGTGAAGGTTGGTTGGATATTGTTGTTTTTTGGTTTCAAACTTTTTTTTTAGTCTTTCTTTTATTATCCCTTACTTAAGAACTTTAGGGTAAAAAAAAAAATCCTCAGGAATCAGGCAGGAATACCCACTTAACAATTCAGAGACTGTTTTGGTGCACACGCCTTCCTACTAGTTAATTCTTCTATACTAACAACTGCTTTGGGCACCATAAACTATATACCTTTTTTGACTAAAAGGAGTTGCATGATGAGTGGTAAGGCTTATCTATATTGAGTGCACATTGCAGGTGCTGTCACTATGATAGACAGAAAGGTAAGGCATAATCCCAATGACTTCCCCATGAAGCATAGACAGAGGCTTAACCTGATCCCTCAAGGAATAACAGGGAAAACAAGCTGAAAGTCCAATTAGCTCTTTCTGTAGAATCCTGAACTTATTGGTTGGATATTTTCATTTCTTCCACTTCCTGACTCACCAGGTAACAGCTAGGAGGTGACAGAACTCAGTACTTTCTCCCAGTGCCATCTGATGCTTTTGGTAGAAGAGCTGCCTGACTTTACTGAACAAAAAAGATGTGTCATATCAACCTGACCTGGAGCCTTTCTTTTCTTCTAGGAAGCTGGAAAAGATGGTACATTTCCACTTACATTTTTCTAAAAGCAGTGGGGAAGGCATGTGGGGAGAAGTGATACTTCTTTCAAATGTTGCCCATCAGTTACAGGCTGCCCACTTTGTGATCACCCCTTGTTCCCCTTGTTAGGCCCTGTGGAAGATACAAAAAAGAAAAAAGAAGCCCTATCCTGTGGTGGCTCAGGATTCAGAGTCTCGTATAGTGGACAAAATAGACAAGACTCTGCCATAGGAAGAGAAAATCTTAATGATATTGCTATTTTTTCAGATGTGATGAAATTACCTCTTTCTTTTTAGTAAGACAAGTATTACCTTTGGGGGGGTTTATCCAGCTCTAGGAATAGATATAGCACTGAGAACTTTTCTGTCTGGATTCTTTCATTTAGTATCCTTTGTAAGCAATGAGATATAACTGACAGGAAACTAAGTAGGCTTCAGCGCAACATCTTTAGTGGTATTTAAGAGCTGAGACAAGGAATAAGTAAGTATATAGCTTGAGCTGCACAGTTATGTAATGGTGAGATTCTGTATCTTCAATGGGGAGTTGACCAAAGGCCAATGTGACAGAAGCTGGCAAAAGATCATGACAAGTGTAAGGGAGTTGGTTGGTAGTTCTAGGAAAATATGTTTCCTCAATGCCCTGGTGGTGATGTTTACAGTGCTCAAATACACTACCCTGGACATGGCACCCACTCCTCCTAATTGCACTCTCTGTACATGGACAACCTATCCTATGATAAGGCCATTCAAGGTGCTTCATTCTCAGGACATGGGTCTGTCACCAAAGGGCCTCACCATCCACGCAACCAAAGTTAATTCGCAAGAAGTAGAGCAAGTGCATCTAGGTGAAACCCATGTCAATCTTTTGGCTGTGGTGTCCCCTCTTTTATCTTTGCCCATATATGCCATTTCCTCCCGCCACTCAACTTCAATTACATTTAACTTAAAGGCTGTTAATAATTATCACTATTGTAAAAAAAAAAAAAAAGACTAATAACAATGTTTTCTCTTCTGATAGTGCTTTTTTATTTTTCCTGAACTATTTCCACATACATTAGTTAATTTAATCTTGTTCATCTTCCATGTGTGGCCAGCCAAGTGCTAGATATTGCAGAGTGTGCAAGGAACCCAGCTTGGCACATGCATGGAGCTGCTAATGCTCTTTCTCCCTTTGCTTTTTCTGGTCATTGTAACCAATCCATAAAGCACAGATACCAGAGATGGGACAGGGCTCCATTCTGAGAGGAGAAAATGGAAAATTTGTGTCTCTTTCTAACCTGAACCTCCTGAGATTACAGGAGGGATTACAAAATGCTGGCAGCCCCTGGGATTACAGAGCTGCTATCCTCCTTTCTAGAGGGCTCTGATGCCACTGTTTCCAGTCTTAACAGCATCCACATCCTACTTGCACTTCCACTGCCTTCTCTAGGTTCCTGAATGTTGTATTTCGGCTCTCAGCTGGGTTTGCCACTCCTCTCAATTTAGCAACATCTGAAAATTTAATTAGCGGGCGGTTGTCTCCCTCTTCCACATAATTAATGAAGATGTTAAAATAAAACTGGATTAAAAATTTATTATACTATAATTTTCAAATCATTGCCACAGTTACTAGATAAGCTGTAACAAGGCAGGAGGGAGTACCTTGAGAGGGGTGAGAGTGGCTAGGCCTTCACCGTCCTCCCTCCAAGCCAAAAGCACAGAGGAAAGAAATTTGTCTAGGAGTCTGTCACTAACTATTAATAGTAGAAATTAATAATGATAATCCACCCATAAGTGCTAGAAAACACCAAGGGAGGGTGGCACCCATAGCCCAGTGGGTAAGGCACTGGCCACATATACCAAGGCTGGGGGATTTGAATCCAGCCCGGGCATGCTAAACAACAGTGACAACTACAACAAAAAAATAGCTGGGCATTGTGGCCGGTGCCTGTGGCCCAGCTACTTGGGGGACTGAGGCAAGGGAATCGCTTAAGCCCAAGAGTTTGATGTTGCTGTGAGCTGTGACACCACTGCACTCTACCGAGGGCAACAAAGTGAGACATTGTCTCTTTAAAAAAAAAAAAAAAAAGCACCAAGTGAACCTCAGCTCAAATCACTGAAGGAGTCAGGGAAATTCTGATCTGAGGATTGAATAAATGGAGTGATCCATTAGAAAGGAAATGAAGAATGGAGAGGGGCAACCTCTCTCTTACTATATATTATAATGCTAGTCAGAATAAGTTTTCTTACAGGTTGAGCAAAACTTAGTATTAGGTCAATTCATGCAATTCCAGGAAGTACTTCTTTGTAAATATCTATTCTTGGTTAATGGAAACAGCTAACTCTGAACAAAAATGATCAATTGTAAGGAAGGGGAATTTCTACCATTTAAAAAGAATAGGCCATGAGGGAAATCTGTACTATATTGTCCCTCAGACCATTCCCCACCAATCCCATTGTCTCTGCTTTTACCTCTGCTGACCCTGGCCTTAACCCTATTTCTATTGTTTCTTCTGAGCTTGCCCCTCTCCTCCGTATCTTGTGCTTTCTTTTTCTTTACTCTGACTTCCATGACCTCACAACCCTCATCCAGTGCCTGCTTCGGCTTGGCTCTTCCTGGGGTCACTCTGTCTTGCATCCTTCCAGCAATAATAAACACAGCCCATCACCTGCTCCAATGGACAGACCCACCCTACCCAACCTCTGAGACATTCTGGTGCAGGCAGCTCTGCTCTATCACTCAGGACCTGCCCTCCCCTGCCATCCATGCCCACCCCGTGGGGAGCAAACACTGTAACAGGATTAAGTACATTTAGGGTGGACGCACACAGAATGAATTATTGAATAGACTATTAGCCTATTCAGGAGAACCATCTTAGCTTTTACAGAACACATATAAAAGAGGTAGTTATACTTGTGGAGCCTTTTCAAAGAAATAAATGTAGAAGAACATAATTCATGAATCTGATTTGATTCCAAAGTCCTTTTGTTATGTCCAACACATGACTTGGCAAATCATGCATGACTTGACTGCCTTGCTGGCCCAGTATTGCAAATTCCAGGTCAAGTTTGGTACCAGATACATTAATTTCAACATTTGAGCTCTTACGGTTCTTTACCTCAATGTGTTAGAAAGGGAAACCTGTTTTGTTTAAAAAAAAAAAAAAAGATAAAAGAAAAAATAAATAAAAGACAAAATAGTGATTCACACAAGGGAATACCTTGAAACAGGTACAATTTATAAAACAAAATACCCTTAATATGACAGCAGTCAATTTAGCCTGATATAAAAGAGGGTCTGTGTTTTCTTTCATTTATATTTTTATGATATGTAATGTCTTTATAATTTCACCACTCCACATCAAAGCTGCCAACCGCTGAGTGCCTAAATAAGTAGCATGTGAAGAAAATGAATGAATTGCTAAATGTCCCATTATGTCCACAGAGAATATCCTTCTATTTGGAGTCAAGAATCTTAAATTGAGACGACAAATGAATGGTTTTCACTCCAATGGAGGGAGAGTTTTAGCAACTTTATTACATTCAGCGTTTGAATTGGAATAAGGGAAAAATACAGAGAGAAATGAAGTTTTAAAAAATAATAAGTGTTGTTGGTGTTGGGTTCTGGCTCTGAATGTCAGTTCCTCTGTGAGATAGAGTGACGGGGACCTTAGGGGGCATAGCGCATGCATAAAAGCTCCCGGGAGATGGAGCAGAGGGCCTGTCACTGTTGTGATTTCTCCAGCACAAAAAAGCTATTTGGAGAATCTTAACAAGTTCCAACGTGTTTGGCCCAACACATTAGGGCTGTCATCAAAAATTGAAAAGCAAAGAATGTGTCGAGCTGGTTAAAGGAAATCACGATAATCAGCAGCATTTAGGGCACTTAGCCACAGACACCCAGAGGGCCCCAAGGCAAAGGATAAGAAATGGGGGAGTAGTCACTGCAACACCGTGCAGGAGCACATTGACCTTAAAAATCTACCAACGTGCGTCAGAGGAAAACAGAATGAAAACTACAGTAAAGACAACACAGCTACTGACCGGTGTACACTGAGGCAACAAATGCTACAGAGTTTCACTTTCATCCTCTTAAAGCCTCAGCATTTAAAACTCTATTTTTCATGTTCCAGATGTCATCTCTCTTATCTCTTTCTCTTACCATCTGCAAATTTCCAAAGAGACTTTCTCTCAGCAGGGCAATGTTTATTCTGCAATTGATGGTGGAGGAGAAATGGTCTCAAAAGTGCATTTGTCAACAACCATTTGCTAAATGCTTAAATGGCACTAGACAAGGTGCTGTAGTGGCCTCCAGATGAGGAGACTGGCATTTTCTGGGTAAGACATTTAACCTACTGTTCAAGAATTAACTGACAGTGTATGCCCAAAATAGGTCAGATGTACCTGAATAGGTCATCGAGTGGTGAGCGTGTAGGTGAATGGTTAGAATCAAGTCACTTGTTTTATTCCCTGAATAAGATTGACCTGACTATTTGTGACTATGTGAGAACACATATGTATTGTGTAATATGCATGTAGTCAGAGCATGGTGGGGAGAGGATCACCCTCCTACACCCCTTAGAGTCTATGTTTTTGTTTTTGTTTTTTTTGTAAAGACAAAATGTTCATGGAAACAATCTAGAAAATTCTGAAGATCATCTTCTATGCTATAGGAAGAATAGCATTTTATTCTTTTCACTGGGAAAATATTCTCTGAACGTAGCAAATATAGTGTTAAATTGCAGCATAATGTATGTAACCTTGAATGTAAGATTGGAAGCTTGAAAACTGTTATTTTAAGACAATGTAATCAGTCGGACAGGCTGTTCCTCTCCGGCCTCAGTTTTTAATTGCAGAGGCAAACAGTTCAGATTACAGAATTTCTGGATTCCCATCAGTCTCATATTGGATGGTCTTTAATAATATTAATACCAATGTCAAAACTACACGATAATAGCATGTAATAGTCAGCAACCTTGTCAACAATCATTTGCTAAATGCTTAAATGCCACCAGACAAGATGCTAAGTGGTTTATGTACTTTACCTTATTTATCCTCACAGTAACTTAATAAAAAAATAATTATTATTCTCATTTTTATAAATAAAGAAAAATAAGTTTCCTAAGATTACATACTTTCTGGGTGGCAGTATTGAAATTACGACTCACATATAACCCCCCAAATCTGTGTTTCTAATTTAAAAACACATCACTGAGCATTTAATTTTATCTAGAATGATAAGTGGGGAGGGCAACCTATAGGAGACTGGCTCTGAAGCAAAAATGTTTTCAAGAAGTATTTGCAATATTATTGAAGAGAAAAGAGCCACACGAGAAAGAGAGAACCACACGGTATATGTGTGTAAGTGCCAGACTGAATAAATCAGTCAATAAGAACTATAGGATTTAGGAAAGAGAAAATCATTATTAGTTAGATACCAGCAACAAACCTAGCTGGAAAGGGTTTTGTGACATTGAGTTTTCAAAGAAGAGGAAACAAAACAGATAGGGAGAGGATTTTCTGGTAGAGAAAAGTGCATTAGCAAAAGCAAACATTGGAATTATTGTGGCATGAATAAAGGACAATGAAGGGATAAGCTTACATTTCCTAGTTTGAAGAAAGCTCATAAAGCTTCATATTTTGCAAAACTCAAAAAAAGGTTAATATATTTTTCTTATAATAGAGAAGAAAACAGAGATAACAAATCCACTGTAATTAATGATTAATTTATTTATTGTTGCCAAATATTATTAGCAGTTCTGGACATACAATATTATGTCAGATCAGTACTTTCAAGCCTATGATTGGTGGGACATATGCATTAAGATCCACCTATCCAGTAATGGAGCTTCATGCCATAATTCCAACACTTTGGAAGTCTGGGGAGTGAGGATTGCTTGAGGTCAGGAGTTCAAGATTACCCTAAGCTATTTAGCAAGACTCCAGCTCTAATAGGAAAAAACAAACAGGTTGGTGGTGGTAGCTCACATCTGTCATCTTAATACTCTGCGTGGCCAAGGTGGGAGGATCCCCTGAGCTCAGAAGTTCAAGACAAACCTGAACAAAAATGAGATTCCATCGCTACCGAAAAAAAAAAAAAAGTAGAAAAATTAGCCAGGCTTTGTGGTGAGCACCTGTAGTATTAGCTACTTGGGAGGCCGAGGCAGGAGGATCACTTGAACCTAGGACTTTAAGACAACAGAATGAGACTCTATCAGCAAAAAAAAAAAAAAAAATTGCCACAGGTGCAGTGCCATGCCTATAGTCCTAGCTACTTAAAAGGCTGAGGTGTGAAGATCACTGGAGCCCAGGAGTGCCAAGCTGTAGTGAGGAATGACGCTGTGATTGCTCTACTCTAACCAGGTTGACGAAGTTAAGACTCTATTTCTTTTTTTTTTTTTTTTCATGACGTCAAGGACCTTTTTATTTTTTTATTTTATTTTATTTTTTTTTATTAAATCATATCTGTGTACAATAATTCAGTCATGGGGTACAGTGTACGGGCTTCAGATACAATCAGAGATATTTTCATCAACCTGATTGTGATAACATTCCAGAGACTCTATTTCTAAAAAGATTTAAAACTTGAAAAAAAAGAAATGTCAACCAAGGCTTCTTGGCAAAAATGCAGGTTAAGTAATTCTCACCACAGACCCACTGAATCAAGTTCTGCTAAACAAACCCAGGAATTGCATGTCCAAATGCTTCCAAATTATTTTTTTTTAAAGATATCAAAGTATAGTTTCACAGAATCAAATGCGTAGATTTCAAGTAACTAGTAGGATGAATTTTGACAAATGTATGCCCCCACGTAATCTGTATCCCAACAAAGGAGCACAAACATTTCATCACCCCTGGTAGTTTCTTGTGTTCCTTTGCTATCAATTTCCTGTTGCTCCACATAACTTCTGATCTGCTTTTCAATCTTCATGGATTAGTTTTGCTAGAATTTCATGTAAATGGAATCACACAGGGTGTACTTTTCTGTGCCTGACTTCTTCTCAACATAAAATCTGCGAGATTTGCCCCAGTTCTTGTATCATCAGTTTGTTAATTTTTCTTTTTTTTTTGAGACGGAGACTCACTATGTTGCCCTCAGTAGAGTGCTGGAGCATCACGGCTCACAGGAACCTCAAACTCTTGGGCTTAAGCAATTCTCTTGCCCCAGCCTCCCAAATAGCAGGGACTATAGATGCCCGCCCCAACACCCGGCTATTTTTTGGTTGTAGTTGTCATTGTTGTTTGACAGGCCCAGGCTGGATTCAAACCCATCAGCTCCAGCATATGTGGCTAGTGCTCTAGCCACTGAGCTACAGGTGCTGAGCCAGTTTGTTCATTTTTATTGCTGAGTAATATTTCTTTATATGAGTATATCATGATTTATTCATTCATAGTCTTAATAGAGGACATTTGTATGTTGTCCAGTTTGGAGCTGTTGTGTATAAAGACATTACAAACATAATTATACTCGTATGTCATTTTGTAGACAAATAATAAAATGGGTTTCTCAAGTGGTTGTATCATTTTATCATCCCATTGTCACTGTATAAAAGTTTTAGTTGATTCTCATTCCATATTATCAAGCTTATTAATTTCACCTATTCATGGCCAACTTCTTTGTATGCTTAGTGCTTTTGTGTCCACAACATATAAAAATTTTCAATATTTTCATTATAATTAATTCAAAATATTTTAAAATTCTTTTATAATCTCTTTAACCCATAAGTTATTTAGAAATATATTCTTTAGTTTCCAAATATTTAGATATTTTTCTATACATCTTATTCTTAATGATTTTTAATTTAATTCCATTCTGGTCAGAAAAGAAACTTTCTATGATATTTGTTTCTTGAAATTTATGAGATGTATTTTAGCAACTTTAGAATATGATCTCTCTTGGTGAAAGTTTTACATGAACTTATAAATAATAGGTACCCTGCAATTGTTGGATGTGATGCTCTGTCAATATCAGTTAAGTAAAGATGGTGGGTGATGATATTGTTTAGATTCTCTATATCCTAATTGATTTGTGGCTTATTTGATCTATTTACTACTAAGAGGATAGATTAACACTTCAACTCTGATTGTGTTGTATTTTTCCCATCTTTTTACATCCACTCTATCTGTTCACTTTTAAATTCTTTCTTGGTAATAATACAATATATTTTACTTATATAACCAGTCTAACAATCTCTGCCTTATGATTTGAGTGTTTAGTTTGGTTACATTTAATGTAATTATTTATATGGTTGAGGCTAAATTATTCACTTTGCTATTTATTTTCTATTATTCTGGGCTCTTTAATATCTATTCTTTTGGACTATTTGAATAGTTTTAGTGTTCTATTTTATTTCCTATATTGGCTTTTTGGTTATACTGATTTTATTGTTATTTTTCCTACTGCTCTAGAAATTATGATATGTATCCTTATTTTAGTAGGGTATCTTTAGAATGAATATTTTACCATTTCACATTTCATACTGCCAATTTCACAAATGTAAGAACTTGAAATTAGTTAATACTAATTAGCTCTGTGAACTTTTTAGTATTGTTTTCTTATATTTCAGCTCCGCATATGTTTTAACTACAACTTATAATGTCATTTTTGCTTTTATGAATCATTTATCTTTAAGAAAAATTAAGAAAAAAATTTAAAAGTTAGTCTATTGACTCACATATTCCCCATTTCTAGTGTTTGTCATTCCTCTTTGTAAAATCAATTTCACTTTTCTTCAGTGTAATGATTTTTTTGTCTTTTATTTTTTCTGCCAGAAACAAATTTTCTCAAGTTTTATTTGTGTATTTTATCCCATTTTTTAAGGAAATTTTTATTGCATATAGATTCTGAATTAGCAGGTTCTTTTATTTTTTCTTTTAGCACTTTGAAGATGGCCATTCCATTGCCTTCTGGACTTCATTGTTTCTGATGAAGACTCGACCATCTTTCATATTATTATTTCACTGTATGTAATGTGCTGCTCTTTTCCTAGAAGTTTGTAATGTGTCTTCTTTGTCTCTTTAACTTTGATTTTCAGCAATTTGACTATGAAATTGCCTAAGTACAACATCCTCCATACTACTCTCAGGCAGCCTCTTGTTACAAATGCAGATTGTAGATTCCACCCCCCTGCCCCCAACCCATTGCATTAGAGTCATCGTGTTACAAGCTTTAAATTTCTAAACACTCCCCCAAATTATTTTCATGCACACTTAAAATTATATAATCACTAAGCTGTAACAATACAACTATTCTCTATCCTGAAGAAATTCAGAATATTTAATAGAATTAAGATACATACTCAAAAACATACAATAGTATTAGAATTTCAAAATATTCCATAACATAGAGATAATTTTCTATGACATTTCAGAAAAGAAAGTAAAATCTGAATAGTAAGAAATAAAAAGCTTATTGGAAGACATAGAATTTAAGTATAATCTTAAAAGATGAGTGACATTTTCATTTGGAAAGTGGGAGAGAAGTTGGTCATCTCTTAAACTCTATTATAAAGTATAACTTTACTATCCTCCAAACTAATCTTGAGATCTCCATCAAATATTTTTTAAAAATAAGAATTAGAAGCCACATTAAGGGAATAATTCTGAAAGAATTAAATTTAACTTTTCTGACCTTTTAACCTTTAATACAGCACAGTACACCCCATACACGTGACATGTGCCAACCCTTTACCAAGCAGAAAAAGGGACCTGGAATGCTGTCCAACTCACTAACAAAATGCAATACTTCTTATTTTTTTTAATGCAACATAACCTGGATGTCAGGTTGCATTAAGATGTCTTGGGTTATGATGACATAAATAGTTCAACATAATGAAACATGACACTGAGAAATATGGGCATCGATCTGTGCCACTAATTTAAAGATGCACTGGGTTTTGCCTTGATCTATTTTTATGTCCTCAACCGGGAAATGACACATGGATAATGGGTATTGTCTGCTTTGTTGTTCCCAGGACAGGCTGCACAGAAGAGTTTTCCATTATTGACATACCTTTGGTATTGACAAAAGGGTTATCATATTCTCTTTCTCATGGATTCTTGTCAAATGACCATAACTTCTAAAAACAAGAACAGAATCATTCTAAAGACAGCGTTTAGAAAAATTAATTACATTATATCTTCCTCACACTTCAGTCTGTATTAGAACTAAAATTTAGTCTTAGTTTATTTATAAACTATAAAACTTATCTATAAACTATAAGCTAGGTACAATACTTTACAATACTTTTACATTAGGGATGCAAAGATTACTAAGACCCTGACCTCACATTCTTTTCCAAAATTTTTTAACTTACATTCCTCAGATACAGATTTTAATACATGCATAATCCTAAAAACTCTGTTTTGTAGTGATTTAACATCAAAAGTAAAGACTAAACTGAATCAGAATTATCTTCCTCGCACCCATATAGCCTCTGCTATGCTGCTAGGTAATTAGTGACTATGAGCTATAAAATCTTGAAGTTTTCAAGTGCTTTTCTTTTTTTTCTTTTCTTCCCCCCCCTTTTTTTTTATAATTGAGAAACAGGGTCTCACTCTGTTGCCAGGCTGGAGTGAAGTTGCATGATCATAGCTCACTGCCCCCTCAAACTCTTGAGTTCGAGAGATCCCCCTGTCTCAGCCTCCTGAGAAGCTAGGACTGCAGGCACATGCCACCATGCCCAAAATAATTAAACTGTTTAATTATTTTGTGAAGACAGGGTCTCTCTGTTGCCCAAGCAAGTCTCAATCTCCTGGCCTCAAACCATCCTCCTACCTTAGCCTCCCAAAGTCCTGGAATTACAGGCCTTAGCCACCAGGACTGACTTGTTAAGCATTTTTCTATTTATGAACTAGAGACTAAAAAATTCTACCTATTAACCTGGGAAAATAGCAAAATATTAGATTATCATCTTGAGGCTTTGGCTGTGATAAATATAAACATATGAGATATTCAAGTCTGCTCCAAATATAGCTATGAGTTCCAAATTTGTATCTTTGGAAGAGAGATGCCAAATTGAGATTAATGTAAAATTGATTCATAAACAGTGAATCCCAGAGTGGCAAAAGAACAGTAAGTCACTAATGGATTCTTCCATAGTCCAAAAACTGATAGATTCTAACAGAAAATAGACTCTACCAACTAAAGATAATAATAATAATGATAATGATAATAATAAACTAAAAGCCATTTGAGGAAATAAATCCCCATGAGAGAGAATGAACACATATGACATTAACCAAAAAAGGAAGAAATTATTTAAAACTCTTGAGAATACTTTAAAATAAGTAAATTAAATGACTTTATAAATTTAATACATTAATATTTTCTTCAAAGTTATTTCCTTCTGTGTTATGTTTAACAAATTTTTGCCTATACCAAAGTCACACATTTTTCATTATTTTCTTCTAGAAACACTTCTTTTAAATTTTATATTAGTAAAAAGGTAACAGAGTACCATATGTTTAGAATGTATAGACTGACAAAAATCTCCTTTTCCAGATCATATTGAAAGCTCCCACATACCAGTAAGAGGAAGCGGGACAACCAAATTAAACATCAAAAGGAAGATTTGAACAGGTATTTCACCAAAAAATAAAAAATAAATAAAAATGGCCAATGAGTGTTAGAGAAAGTATTCAACATTGTTAGTTCTCATGTAAAAAACCTACTAAATGCAGAACACAAATGTTTTCACATAATAAATGAGAAAATCTCATGAAGGTTATGTCAAACAGTTAGATGAAAATATTTCAGATTGCATATGAAGCCCGCACACAGTACCCCATGATTGCACTAATGTATACAGCTATGATTTAATAAATAAATTTTAAAAAAGAAAAAAAAATTAAAACCATTATAGGAGACTAGTAAAGATCAAGTAGGATATCTAATATTATAAAGGCTGCCATGTCAAAGGTTGGCAAGGATATGAAGGAACTATAATTCTTATGTATTGATGGATTAAATTGCAAACAATTATAACCACTTTAAAGATATATTAGCAGTATTTATTAAAGTTAAACATATTTGTAGCATATGATCCAGAAATCCAACTTATAGATATATACCCAATTAACATGAATGTTTATGTCTATCTAATATATATGGAAGAATTTTTATCACAGTTTTATTCATGGTTAAAAAAATACCCAAAATATCCATTAACAGTAGACTGGATAAAGACATTGTATTATATCCATACAATAAAATACTACATAACAATTTTTTAAAAGCTAGCTGCCTCACACAACAGCATACATGAAATTTATACCTATTATATTGATCTAAAGAAGCCAGACAGTTTCCTGATAAGATGCATTGAGAAAGAACAGCATCACTGTGGTATTGTAGTTGTTCTTTGAATATACACAAATTTTTCCAGTCTTCATGGGTTAAAACAATACATATTTATTATCTTACGGGTTATGTAGATAAGACGTCCGGTTGATTAACTGAGCTCTCTGCAAAGTTGCCAGCAAGGTATTAGCTAAGGGTTGATTTTCACACAGAGATCCAATGAGTAATGGACCTACTTTCAAGATCACTCAGGTTGTTGGTAGAATCCTTTTCCTTATGGCTGTCAGACTGAGGTCCCAACTTCTTGCTGGCCATTGTCCAGTGGACTATCTCAGCTCCCAGAGGCTGCCTGCAGGTTTTTGTCACAGAGCCCTCCTCCCTGGCCCTCTCACAGTATGGCAGCTTGTTTCTTCAAAGCCAGCAAGGGAGAAAGGGAGTGGGTCTGCTGCCATACGCCATGGTCACAAGTTACATCCCATCATCTTTGCCACAGTCTAGTCTGCTGGCTTGGAGCAAGTCACAGGCCTCACCTACACTCAGGAGTAAGTAATTAGACAAAGTGTGAACATCAAAACTCAGGAACCATGGAGGCCTCAGACAGTAATACATAGCCTCAGTGTAATCATGAGGAAACATCTTACAGATGCAAATTCAGAGAGATTTTACAAACCACCTGTGTCAAAAGGGTCAAAGTCATGAAAGGTGAAGATAGACTGAGGAGTTGTCACAGAGAGGAGCTAAGTGTGGAGCTGTGACAACTAAAGGCAGTGTTGATTCTGACACAGCAAAAGGGTATTAGTGGAAAACAGGTGAAATTCAAGCAAGTTCTCTATTTTAGTTAATAGCATGAAGTTAATTTTAAGTTTTGACAAGTATACCATGGTTATATATGCTGATAATGTAGAGGAAAGCTGGGAGAAGGGCATATAGGAGTTTTACTATTTATATGGTAATTCATGAGGCTAAGATTATCTCAGAATAAACACAAAGAAGCCAGATAAAAGCAATATAAACTTAAGATTTCATTATATGAACTTTCATAGTAGGCAAAAGTAATTTTTGGCTATCAAGGACCCTTTGGGGAGATACTAACTAAGAGAGGACATGAAGGAGCCTTTTGTGCTGCTCGAAATGTTTTATATGTTTATCTGCATAGTGTTCACATATTAAAGAAATGGTTGAACTGTTAAAACTCAACATACAAAATTTATCTAAATGTGTAGATTTAGTAAGGCAGAAGAAGATGAATAGGGTAAGAGAAAATCTAAGCGAGATGAAGGGCAGAATGGAAAGGTCCATTAAAATCTAAACAGAGTTTCAGAAGTAAAATTAGTGAATAAGGGAGCCAAAGGATTGGAGATACAATGTCAGAGACAGTTACATCATATAATAAAAATTTTTTTCACAAAAAAGAACATTGTGATTTTAAAGTAGAGTAAATTAAACAGCAAGTTTCAATGTAACAAAGGAACAGGGTGCCAGAGACCAAAAGAAAAAAAAAGAATCTCCTACCTAATGGGTACAATGTAGGGATATATGGCACACCTCCTGGGTGCAGGGCTCAACCATAACTAGGACTTTGCCTAACAAATCCAAAAAAAGTAACCTAATCGTGTGTATCCTTATATTAATCTGAAATTTTAAAAAAAATTTAAAAGTTGTCAGAACTAAATCTCACTATTGGAATGAGAATTTATAGATAAAAAGGGGGAGAATAAATTAATGTATGTAGTAATGGATTAGAGCTGGAAATTTTAGTATGAGATTGTACTTAGGTTAATTTATAAACAGATGATTAAATATAGAAATAATCGTTATGCCTATATATATAGGTTAGTATACACACATATATTTCTTTTCTGCCAGCTCAAAGGACTTAGACAAAAATACTGTGGTAGCAACAAGCAAATCTAGAATGCAAATCTTGATTTCTAATACTTTCCTGTCATAAAAAAGTAAGGCTTGTTGGAGATATGGCTGATTTGGGGATTAAAGCAGGAAGTATACAAGATTAGCCTCAAACATCTTGGAGTGAGGGTAAAACGTAAAGGGAAAAATTTGTTTGAGATGTCTCAAAGACACTCAGGACCCATCAGAGGTTCTCAGTGATCAAAGCTGGAACAATCTGAGCAACAAAAATTAATATAGGATTATAACAGAAAGTATACAATAAATATCCACGGGTCCACAATAATATAAAAAATTAAATACATTAATATAAGAAGAAGAAGAGACAAATCCCCAGGGCAAAGGAATTCCAAATAATTGATGCTCCACCCTCAAGGAAGTGGAGCATGACTCCCCACTCCTTAGTTGGGGAGTGCACGCAGTGACTTCCTTTCAAAGAGTATAGTACTGAAAAAAATTAAAAAAAAATAAAACAGTAACTTCACAATGGAGAAATCTGAACAACTCTGGCACCGCCAGGTGAAGCAGGTCAACACCGACAGTCATAAATCATGTTGATAGTGTGTAACCTTGATACAGTGTGATGAAAATGGTGCTTCCCTCTGTGATTTTCTTCCTTAAAACCACATCCCCAGTTTTTATCATGAGAAAAACATCAGAAAAATTTCAGTAATAAGACATCCTAAAGAATATCTGACCAGTGCTCCTCAAAACTATCAAGGTCATCAAAAACAAGGGAAGTCTGAGAAACTGTCAGAGCCGAGAAGAGCTTAGGGAGACCTGGAGACTAAATGCAATATGTTATAAAAGATGAGATCTTGGAACAGGAAACAGACATCAAGCAAAATCCACCAGAGATCTGAACAGACCTGAGGACTTTAGTTAATAATAATGTATCAATAGTTGTTCATTAATTGTGACAAATGTACCATACTAATGTAAGGTGTTAATAAAAGGAGAGTTCAGTGTAGAATATATGGGAACTTATGTACGACAGGCTCAATTCTTCTGTAAATCTAAAACTGTTCTAAAATTAAAGTCCATGAAAAAATACTACTTTCAGAGAAATGTCAACTGGATTGACAGCAATTTAACAACAATTACTATTTGTGGTCATGGAAGACAGATTATATACAACAGGATTCATCATATAAATAAATATATTGAAGATATGGTTGCCAAGTTTCTCACTCTTAGGGAAGGCAATTATAAAAATGGAAAGAGGATAAATAAGAATGAATTCTGTGGTGTTAGATTGGATTTGAAAATATCAATATAAACTCCAAGCTGTCAAGATAGGTGACAGATGATAAATAGAAAGAAATGAGAGAGAGAGAGAGAGAGAGATAGATTAAAATGTGTGTGTGTACCCGAACTCTCCTCCGTCTGACATATATTGGACGTATTCCTTAGCTTGGTTTACTTACAGGACCTAAGACAAATGGCATCCCAATAGTAATAAGCATAGTTTGTTTTCTAAATGCCATTGTCCACTAAAATGAACCAATGATCCCTGGAGAAATGACTGAGTCCAGGACCGAGGCAGTATAAAATGAGATTGGACATCTTGTAGTTGAAAGGAAGGATGTACTCAAAGAAGGATGTGACAGGTCAAAAGAACTTAGGCCCCAGTTTCTAAGGGTCTTCCACTGGCCAAATTTGGGATAATTTCAACATCAAAATGCGTGATGATAGTATCTGATAATAACTTATTGGAAAAAAATATGAAGGCAGGGATATAAAAATACGAATTAATTAATTGAAAGTTTTTTATTTTCAAATTCTCAAAATGTTAATAACTTTGCACATGTCCATCAATAAATTAATGGATAAATAAAATGTGCCATGTGTACACAGTGGAATACTATTTAGTTGTATAAAGAAGAGAATCTTGTCATTTGCAACAATATGGATGAAGCTGCAGGGCATTATATTAAGTGAAATTAGCCAGGTACAGAGAGGCAACTGTAGTATGACCTCACTAATATGTAGAATTCTAAAAAAGTTGAACTCACAGAATCGGAGTTGAATGGTGGTTACCAGGGGCTGAGGAGGTAAGGGAATAAGTTCCAGAGATCTATTTTACCTCATGGTGACTATTAATAATTAGTCAGCATGTATGGTATACTTGAAATGCATGGTATACTTGAAAATTGTCAAGAGAGTATGTTTTAAGTGTTCTTTCCACACACACAAAATTGATAAAGATAGAAGATAATGTGTATGTTAATTAGCTTGAGTTAGTCATTCCACAATGTATACAGATATTTTATCATCTTGGATACAGTAAATATACACAATTTTTATTTGTGAATTTAAATAAATAAATCTATTATAATTCAATACAGTATATTGATAATTAAAAAAATAAAATAACAACTTTATAGTGAAGAAGGCTGGCAGACACTAGTAAGGTGATTAACATTTCCAGTGATGGAACAAACCAAAACTGTTCCAGACAAGAGGCAGTGAGAACAGTGCATTGTTTTTGTGACATTCTTGCCAAAGACAAAACTCTTAGACCTAATCAGAAGTAAGAAGCAGACAGACCCAAACTAAGAAACATTCTTCAAAATACCTGGACAATAGACTTCAAAGGTGTCAAAATAATGCAGGTCAAGAAAATAACTGATCCCCATTTTGAAGGAGACTAAATGGACATGACAACTCAATGCAATGAGTGACTGTGAACTGAATCATTTGGCTACAAACAATCCTGTAGGATAGCTACCAAAATGTAAAGGAGTGTGATGATTCGCGGAAATAATGCAAAATTTTATTTTTCTGAATTTAATGGGTGGTTTCTATGTAGGAAAATGTCCTTTTTTAAAAACATACATGCTAACGTACTTAGGGATGATGGAATACCACATTGGAAATTCAAAAAGGGTTCAAAGAAAAAGTTACTGCACTGTTACTGAAGTTTTTTGAAGTTTCATTTAAAACAAAAGGTAAAAAGGAAGTGAGAGGATCATTATTTATGAGGGCTGCGGAGGCCATATCTCAACCCTTAGCCATGCTATAACCAGGGTCATCAGGACCCCCAGCCGTGTGAACAGAATTATCAGGACCAGGGCTAGTGGCTACCGGTCTGTGAAAGCTACGACTTTAGAGGCTACTCTGGGAGCAGAGATTGGGGAAAAGCATGCAGACCAGTGTGCCCCGGAAGGTCCCTGTGGGCTTCCTCTGCCAGCACCCATCTCAGCCCCATCCTCTACCCACACAGTATCCTGTGGTGCTGGAGCTGAGGTCATCCCAGGGCTGCTGCCTCCCTGCCCAGCTTGGCCCCAGCCCACTGCCTCTCCTTCGAGGAGTATCTTTCCCCACAATAGGGCTGGATCCAAACTGGCAACAAGACATTTTATTTTCTGGTTGTCTCCCCAACCTCTCAATTACTCCTCTTCCTGTCTTTGTCCTTTATGATTAAAGAATGCATCCCTATCCTTGGTCATACTTGGTGAGGCCACAGTGACTCCACCTGTCCCAACCTTGCTTCAATTCTTCAGCTTCATTTCTTTAACTCACTCAGATGGCTGTTAAGTTCTTCCAAGTTTCTCACTCTGTTTTACTGTTTGTGCTGGAGCATTAACTAATAAATAATAATATTTATTATTTATATATTTATATAATAACATATATATATTTATAAAAGCACTTATAAGTTTTTTGAGTTTTTTTTTAATTTTTTCTTTTTTGAAACAGAGTTTCACTCTGTAGCCCAGGCTAGAGTACTGTGGCATCAGCCTAGCTCATAGGAACCTCAAACTCTTGAGCTCAAGCAATCCTCCTGTCTCAGCCTCCCAAGTAGCTGGAATGACAGGCACCCACTACAGTGCTAATTTTTCTCCTATTTTTAGTAGAGACAGGGGTCTTACTCTTGCTCAGGCTGATCTCAAACTCCTGAGCTCAAGAAATCCTCCCATTTCAGCCTTCCAGGGTGCTAGGATTACTGGTGTGAGACACCATGCCCAGCCAACACTCGTTAAGTTTAAAGAGCAAAATATAAAGGGAGGAAGAAGTAATAGAATTTTTTAGTAATTATGTGCCTTTAATTTTTAGAATTTGCCCATTTTTGTTGTGGGTCAGGTGTTGATATTTTATCAGGATAACCATCTCTTTGCTGAGTTTAGAGGACCAGAAATGAGCCACACCCTCAGAACACAGCACAACAACGAAACACATGCAGAACAGCAGACTCACCTTCAACATGACTTTTTATATGATGCCTCAGTTCTCTTTGACCTTGCACATATGCTTTTAAGTTGAGTTATAACTGCTTTTGTATTTGAAAAGTATCATTATTGAACTTGAAACTTTAAAAATCATGGGAGCAAAATAAAATTTTTTTGCCAAACACTACACAATTTTGCTGTTAAGCAACTCTCAGTGAAAAATCTCCTGAAAGACAGGCATGTGTAGATCAACAGGGAAAGGTTTGGGAGAGGCGAGGTTGTGTTAAGCCAGCAAACTACCCCACAAGTCTGTAGATCACATCCCAAGTTGGTATGGGGTAGCCGGGGCTCCATTCCTCGTCCTCCTCACTTTGAGAGCTTGCTCCCTCTTAGCAATGTCTTCTAAAGCTTCAGCTTAGCATCAGCACTCTTTACTTCAGCTCACCTATTATTGGTCAACATCACGTCTAGGATGGAGAGGAAATACATTTTTTATGACAGTAGAGATAGTGAATATATTTTTTAATTGAATCATAGCTGTGTACAATAATTCAATCATGGGGTACAGTGTGCGGGCTTCACATACAATCTGAGATATTTTTATCAACCTGATTGACATAACATTCATGAGATTTTCTCATTTACTATGTGAAAACATTTTTTCACTTTCAGCTGTGTTGCTTAGTGCTGCATCTGCTGAGTTTTACTGAGCCTCTTTATACAGTAGATTTAAGTGACCCAAGTCAGAAGTTTTAATAATTCACATCTGGGGACAGGAGTATGGGAAAGTGGGCCTGGATGATGTGTCTCAGCTCAGACCTATCTGTGTATCTCATATTGAATTGTGTTTCATGATTCCAACACAAACCAGGACTGATGCTAGGCTCAAGGGAGTGACTCTTACTTACCCTAGGACTTTTGGGTGTATGTCTCAAGTAGGTGCTGGCCCTCATTCTATGGGGTGCTCAGGAAAAAGATTGATAATCCATGTAATATGTGGTCCCATCAGGTGATGACTCATGTGAAGGAACAGCAATTACTATGTGGCTTGCCGAGGCTACACTCCTACAAGCAGATGACTTGCTAGGATCCTTTAAAACATCTTGGCTGCTGCTCCTGCTGTTACCTAAAAAGATCCTCATCCCCTGGGATATAGGGAGAAAACACACATGATACACTCAAGGGGTTGTTAATTCAACTATCTCCATGGGGAAGTCCCTTAACTCTAATGATACTGATTTGAGGCTCTCTGGAAAAAGAAATTTGTTATTATGAGCAAGGTAGAGAGAATTCCTCTCCTGCCGAAGTATATTCAGAGGAAAGGAGAGAGAGAGCTGGAAAAAAGGGAGCAAATAAAAAACTGAAAAAGAAGTTCAAAATCTAGTGCGATTGGAAATCCACAATTTGTTAGAGTAATCTATATAACAAAAAGATTAAAAAGTGTACAGATTGGCTTTGTGCCCCTACCACATAGATTCTGAACTTACTTTCACATCTACAATTGCCAAATCTTCATGACCTTAATCCATGTTGCAGCTCAAATTCCACTTAGGCCTGGGCATCCCACTGGCTTTAAACAAGGTTCCCTTGTATTCTTAGAGAAGTTACTAAACACAAAATAGCGAACAAACAGGTATACCTCACCGTAGTTACGAAAACTACTGACTTGCCTAAATTCTCCATGATTGTAGCATCTCTTAAAATATATCACAGTGGGCAATGGACAGTCTGACTCAATAAATAACAGATTAAAATTAAGTCCTTGGCACTTACCAATCAGTTTGACAAAATGGGTCCCTATAGACCTCCCCGACCCCTTTAAAATAGTTAGCATGCCCAACGTAAATTAAAGCAAAACCTTCAAGGAGTGAAACCCATTAAACAGGATTATTTAGAGAAGGGGTTATTACATCTACTGTTTCTCAATTCAACAACCTAAGTTGGACTATTTTTAAACTTGGGAAGAATGAAGAGTGCCTCACAGTGGATTGCCTTGGTCACATCCATTAAGGCCCCATGCCCAGTATCATTGGAATTACTGACTTATCCAATCAGCAACTGGTAACTACATAGTACCTTCTTCTTATGGATTTGGCCAATAATGTTCTATTGAGTGTCCATTTCAACAGCCTCTCCATCACAGCCAACTTCAGCTCCAAAGGGACAAAATGTACCTTTCCTGGACCCTCGTGAAGTACTGTAACAGAGCTGCCACTGGACACAGTCTTTGCAAACTAGGTCTTAAATGCACCTGACTTTCTCTAGGACTGCAGATATGATTTACAGTGATGAATCCTCCAAAGAGCTTGATTTGACACACTCATTTGGGACATACCAATGCTCACAAAGGATCTC
Organism: Perodicticus potto; assembly: GCA_963574655.1. Lineage (NCBI taxonomy): Eukaryota > Metazoa > Chordata > Mammalia > Primates > Lorisidae > Perodicticus > Perodicticus potto. The sequence continues at coordinate 65,284 of CAUYRH010024481.1, read as the reverse complement.
ACAAAAAGAGGGCTGCCATTGCCCCACTCACAGTGCAAGGTCCTGCCACCTTAGCTAACTCCCTAAAATTATTTGGTCAACCATACTTGAAACTGTTAAGAAATGGTAATTGATCCTTTCAACACTTACAATGTTAGCATAGACCCAACATGTTTTAGAAATGTTGGGTTCTGAAGGAAACATATGCTTCATTTACAAATTTTACTTAAGCTCATTTAGCTACTAATCAGCCCACCTTGAATGCCCCGCCCTTCAAAACAAAGTTCTAAAATCCATCCCAAGTGCAACACAAAGGACACTCCCATTAGTGTCCTCCAGAAGCTCCTTCACAACAGAGTTTATTAAAACAACTCCTTTCAAGCCTCGCAAAGAATCTGATAGCCACTTTCCCTTCCCTGTGAATTGTCAAAGGAACCAATCACATCTGGGCAGATCAACCCTCATGGGGTCTCTAGGCTGGCTGTAACCTAGAAAAAACAATTCTGCACAACAGCTTATATTATAAAAGCATTTTATTGAACACACTCTGGAGGAAGTTAGAACCAGAACAAAATTTGGGATTGGGGTGGGAATTCTGTTTTGATGGTTTAGATACTAGAAAACTTTGGATTCCTGCGTCATTGAGGACCATGCTATGGGGACCTAAAGGCTGATTTGAAGCAGAAAACCAGAGACTGGGAATTGGACCCTTCCAGGAATCAAAGAATGTGGTTCTGCAATAGATTCAGTCTAGACTACTCTCCAGAAAAAGGGAAAACTTGGCCAGGACAACTGTCTAGAAGAGGCAGTGTCCACGGGCTGGTGGCTGCACTTGGGAGGCAGTGTCTCGTAGCAGGTTCTTAGCTCTTGAAGCTCCTCCGGGAGGAGGAAGTGGTGGAGACAAACTTGACACTGGAGCTGCTGCCCCCACCACTGCCAAAGCCCACCCCCAAGCTTCGGCCACTGCCTGCACTGAACCCAGAGCCCCCTACACTGAGCCCTCCACCGACACCCCCACTGCTGCTGGAGTAGTAGCTTCCACTGCCACCTCCACCAAGACTTCCACCAAGGCCACCGCCGAGGCCACCACCTAGGCCACCGCCAAAGCCACTGCCAGTGCCATAGCCAGAGGAAACATTGCTTGTGACGACAGCTGCAGAGAAAAGAGGGAGAACTCGGTGAGAATGCTGAGTCAGGTCGATCCCTTGTGGCCAACTTATTAGACCCTGCTGGTGTCAGAGCACTATACCTGGCCTGCTTTACAGAACAGCAAACATGCCCCAGAAGAGCTAAGTTATTTAGTTAAGGTCCCTAAAAATGTTGGTGAACATAAGGGGCAAGGCATAGTGCTGGGGCCTGGGGAGGGGAAGGGCAAGGCAGGTGGGTCCAAGATGTGAAGGATGCCTGGCCACATTGTCTTATCCAAGAGATAAAATAGGAGCCATTGGGCCAGTGCTTCCGGTCCCAATCTGTGTCCCTCCCCTCCACCACCCACTTCTCACTAAGGATGTTAAATAACCACACACTGGGATGGGTGTGTCTGATATCTAGAAACAGCAGGATTCTGAATTAGCACTGAATAGACCCCATTATGGCCACTGCTAATGTCTGTTCAAAGTTACTTACAGATGTTGACTGGTCCAACTCCTTCTCCACTCAGTCTGAAAGGAGAAAAATTAAAATTAAATTATAACTCCCATAGTCAGGCTCAGAGCCATTACATAAGCCAGGAGTCTGTATGCCCCCTTCCTCCACTGCTCAAATTAGAGGATGAGAGAGCTTTCTGGAAGGATCTTCCAATGAAGAGAGACTGACATAGGAACAGGTCAAAGGAAGATTATAATTCCATGCTCCTCCACCCAGTGCGTGGAAGGCATGTTGAGATCTCGTCGGAGATATGGAAATGTCTAGAGCAGTTTTTGTCGGAGTTTACATTCTGTGAGGGAACTTGGCATGGACAGAAATCCCTCCAACAGAACTTGGGCAACGAGCAGTGTCAGAGGATTGAAGAAAATGGAATAGCTTGAGGCAGGCGAGTTGAACTCAGTGGGGGCCATCCTGAAGCCTTCCTGAGGGAAGAAGTACTTGAAGAATGGGGAGGGCAAGGGTGGAGATGGATGGCATGGATATTGAGGTTGAAAAAAGAACAGGAGCAAAAACAGAATGGGGGGGATTTACGGGACATATTTGTTGAGTTGCTTAGTTTTTTGGAGCAGAGGCAGGACCTGAGAGCACTAGTGGAGTGAAAGGCCAGAACAGGGGGTTGAGGCCAGATGCATGCACCCATGTGTCAGTTTGAAATCAGACTGATGACGTGTCATTACCACGCCCCAGACAGCAATCACTTGTGTGTAGGTTGTGCACCCTGCCGTGGAGAAGCTTTGCTTTATCTAATGAGAGGCTGTGCTGGGCTCCTGCTGCCCACCCACCTGCACTCCTCGCCCTCCAGCAGCTTGCGGTAGGTGGCGATCTCCACGTCCAGGGCCAGCTTAGTGTTCATGAGCTCCTGGTATTCGCGCAGCAGCCGTGCCATGTCCTGCTTGGCCTTCTGCAGGGCGTCCTCCAGCTCAGCCAGCTTATTCCTGGCGTCCTTGAGGGCCAGCTCCCCACGCTGCTCGGCATCAGCAATGGCGTTCTGCAGGTTGGCGCACTACGGAGGGAAAGGACGGAGGAGTAGGGACAGTGGACGCCGGTACTGACAGGGCCTGAGGTTTCTCTGTCTGAGATGCCGGATCAGGAAACCAAAGTTTCCAGAGCCCCAGAGAGAAGCCAGTGCATCTGTCCTGGTCACTGTGTGTTCCCCTTCAGAGCTCACACCCCTCTCTTGCTGACTGTCAACTTTGCCCTACCTGCTTCTTGACATTGTCGATCTCAGATCTCAGTCTCTGGATCATGCGGTTCATCTCAGAGATCTCGTGCTTGGTGTTGCGGAGGTCGTCACCGTGACGGCCAGCTGTCTGCTGCAGCTCCTCGTACTGATGCCACCAGAAGAGAGAAAAGGTTCTGTTTACACAAGATGAAAAGCACTTTCCCAAAGTTTGCAGCCAGTGAGCTGCCAAGTGGTGGAAAGGGGTGTAAGTTTCTAAGGTCTGGGTTGATTCTGACTGTTCCAAGATGGAACGGTCTGGTGCTTTGCTCTCCTAGAGATAGTGTTATGAGATTCTGAGCGAGGCTCTTTTTCAGGATCTTGGGGTTTTTAAAAAAAATATATGCAGGGCTATTCCCAGAACTCATCCCAACAGGCCTTAGCAGGCTTCAGAACCCCCATCCTCAACACCGCCATGGCCTAGAATCCTAGACATGTGTCCATCCCCTCACTTAGGAGATGTCCACCAGAGCGCCCACCTTGGTCTGGTACCAGGACTCGGCCTCGGTCCGGCTGCGGTTGGCAATCTCCTCATACTGGGCCTTGACCTCAGCAATGATGCTGTCCAGGTCCAGGTTGCGGTTGTTGTCCATGGAGAGGACCACGGATGTGTCAGAGACATGCGTCTGCATCTGGGACAGCTCCTGCAGGGAGATTGGCAGTCAGCCATCTGATTCTGTGTTATTCAACATCAGTTCACTCACATCTTCTCCATACTGCGGTATGTCAACTTGAGAAAAGAACATTTTAGATAGGTTTCTTACCGCATCAAAGAACATCTTCATGAAGTTGATCTCATCCATCATTGCATCGACCTTGGCCTCCAGCTCCACCTTGCTCATGTAGGCAGCGTCCACATCCTGGGGATATGGGGTGGGGGGGTGGTCAGCACATACACACACACTCTTCCACCTTGCCCTGAGTGAGTGCTGCTCTCAGGAGAGCATGACTACAGGCTACAAGTTCCCTCCTACCCACACCCACCTTCTTAAGCATCACAAACTCATTCTCGGCAGTGGTGCGCTTGTTGATTTCATCTTCATACCTGGTGGGAAAGGGAAGGGAAGCACTCGTCAGGGGATGAGGGACGGGTGAGGGGTCTTTATTGCACAGCCCACTGTGAGCCTGCTTTAAGTTAGGAAGGGGCTCCTCACATCTCCTAGACAGAGAGGGAGAGGACAGTGGCAGCACGAGCCCCTGGACAAGGTCTTTATCCATCAGGTTGCTGCTTTCTCTGTAACTGCCTGCCATAATCCAGTAGCTTCAAGAATATTCCTGTAGAAAAGTGGTATTGTTTCTCTCCAACTCCATATCTAATCAATTTCCTTAGTGCTTTTCTCAATTTTTATAGCTTTTTAAAAAAAAGAAACAAAACAAAAACTAGCAGCTCATTGGCTGGTTCACGAGACTAAAAGAAATCACTTGAGCCACCAAGCTGGGTTATGCCTTCAGTTCCTGCTTTGAGGCAATTCATCCAAAGGCCCATGCTGTGTACTTTGAGTTTATTGGGGGAAGAAATGCCCCGGGAGCAAGAATCACATGATGCCACATTTCACAAGACAGTGCCAAGGTTGCTGTGCTTGCTGCTCTGGCTATTAGCTAAGTGCCCTGCAGAGAGGCTGAGCCTGGGCCTGGAACTTTCTACACATGGACCCGTGTTTTATTGTGGCTGTTTCTGCTCTTGTTTTAGTATTGCAGGTGTCCACAGAAGGCATATGCTTCTAGCTCAAAAGGAAGGCATAAGTAGAAGATGGGTTATGGTCGTGACGCCCATCTGGTGCCAAGAAGTTGTCACCCACCCCTGTCTGCACCCCACTTCCCCAAATCACTTGTTCTTGAAGTCCTCCACCAGGTCCTGCATGTTCCTCAGCTCCGAGTCCAGGCGGCCTCTCTCCCCAACGATGCCGTCCAGCTGCCTCCTGAGGTTGTTGATGTACTGCTCGAGCAGAGGCTCCAGGTTCTGCCTCACGGTCTTGGTGCCCTGCTCCTGCAGCAGGGTCCACTTGGTGTCCAGGACCTTGTTCTGCTGCTCTAGGAACCTCACCTGGAGGGCAGCAGAGTTTGAAGGTGAAGAAACTTGGATGTCATGTTTCAATGGTCAACTCACTAATGGGCCTCCCATCTCATGCTGCTCCCTAAACCTGTCCATGTGCAGCACTTGGCTCTAGGGCCAGGGATGGGCTGTCCAGAGTGAGGTGCCCAACCTTGCTCTTCTAGGGGGTACAGGATACTTATCCAGGGCACAGACAGTGTTGGAACACCTGGCTGGAGTGTGGCCCTGTGTGCTGGTGGTTGCAGAGGCACTCAGGCTGCCACCTTCCCGTGCCATCAGCCCCACTACACCAGGCACAGGATGAATCTCTTTGCCCAATAGCAGCCAAAGAGCCCTTATGGGGCAGCCTCTGACTAGGAAGAAATGACTCTCCTTTCCAAGCTGCCAGTCTAATTAGGAAAATGCCCACAAATCCAAGACACAGAAACAAACAGAAACATGTAACTGCCCATTATGAAGGTATTTTCACAAAACAAAAAATCTCCCCTCTCCTCTCTCTCTTTGGCATTTATTCTAGACTCACGGTGACTTTTTTGTTTGTTTATTTTTTACAAAAGGTTGGTTCTCACCTTGTCAATAAAGGAGGCAAACTTGTTATTGAGGGTCTTGATCTGCTCACGCTCTTCGGTCCTCACCCGCTGGATGGAGGGGTCGATTTGCAGGTTGAGGGGAGTCAGGAGACTCTGGTTGACTGTGACTTCCTGGATGCCTCCGGGGGGACAGACGGGGAAGCCAGGGCCACCGAAGCCACCACCAGGGCCCCCAAAGCCACCTCCAAAGCCAGCTCCACCACCGAGCCCAAAGCCACTGCCAGCTCCACCGCCAAAACCGAATCCGCTCCCGGCTCCACCTCCAAAGCCATAGCCACCTCCGGCACCAAATCGGTTCCTGAAGTTGCCGCTGCTGGAGCTGATAGAGATCCTCTTGGAGCCCCCCAGATTATAGAGACTCCGGCTGCCATAGCCACTTGCTCCGCCAGCACCCGCAAGACTGAGCCTGCCAAAGCCACCACCGCCACCCCCAGACCGGGACACAGAGGTAAAACTGGTGCGGGAGACGGACGGGGTGATAGCAGAGGCGGCGCTGAAGGAGCGGGCGCCCCCACTCCGGTAGGACACACTTGACTGACGAGACATGGTGGCTTGCTCCTGGTGGAGCAGAAGAACTGGCACTAGAGGGTTGGGAGGTGCTGGAGAGAACAGAGCACGGCAGGCCGCGGAAGGTGGCTCTGTTACTCGGAGCAGCAAGGCCCCCTTTTTATCCCCTCCAGAGCTGGGCTGGGTGGGAGGGCTGCCGAGCTGGGAATGATTAAGTGGGCTGGGCATGCCTGGGGGGCAGCCGTGAGCTCACCTGTCACACCTGCGCCGTGGTGCGGGGCGCAACGCTTTCTTCCTGGCAGGCTCTGCTCGGTTAGAAATAACCTTGCCTTCCAGCACCCGTCTCTTGGCAGCAAGTTGGCAACACTGCCAGCAAGCCTCTCTTCACCTTGGGGGCTGGGAACAGCCTAAGGAGGATGCCAGGAAGTGAGGAGCATGGGCCATGGCCACTGTCCTAGAGAGTCTTACGGGACCAGGGGCGACAGCCACCCCAGCACAGCACTCATGGAGCCATCTGTCCTTCCTCTGAAGGGAGCTGTCAGCAGGGCAGAGTCGTCCACCACCTGTCCGTGAGCTGCTCTTACACCTTTCTAGGCAAGTTGCTGCAGGGATCTCACCTCTTGGAAAGGCAAGCCATGGATGTATTTCTTGGCTATGTGCCAGGAGGAAGAGTAGCTTTGTCCTCTGCACACTTTTTTCCTCAGGGGAGAATAGATATCCCAGAGCCCACTGTGGGAGGGTTTGCCTACAAGGGTTAGAACACATAGGCTCCCCCCCACCAGCCTCAAACTCCAAAAACAGAGAATGTGGGCAGCCCTTGGCCCTTGCTGTGCACCACTTTGCTCTCTTTGAGCCAGGCCTGGCCTTCCAAAGCTCCTCTTCACCTAGCATTGGCTGAGCCCTTTGACCTTCTCCTTGCTCTTTGGCCTGAGCAGGACCCTATGGAGGGCTTAGCAAACCCAGAGATCCCAAATGATCCCTTAAAGAAAGCCCTGGGACTCAGCAAGCAGTCACATCTCTCTCGGGAGCTGCTCTGCGGCGCCAACCCCCAGGTGCATTCCGGCAAGCTCTCGCTTATTCCACTGGGGAAGGAATGAGTCATTGAATCTGTTGATACAGGCTGGAGGCTGCCGCAGACACATACCTGCAGGAACTTCTAATCTCATCAAGGACATGTCGAGAGCCTGCCGGCCTGTTATAACGGAGAACCATCCCGTTCCAAGCAGCGGAATTGTTATGCCTTCTCTACGCTCCAGCCCAGTCTCCTTCAGGGCCAGAGGAATGGAAAACAAAATTCAAAGGCTATAGACTGTCCTGCCAGAAAGACTAGACAGAGCAGGTTGGCGGGCCCAGGAGCCAGCTTAACAATCTAGAAGCTGCTTTAAGGAGGACCCCGTGAGATCCCTTCTGCAAACTTGCCCCAAGGGGTTGTGGCACCAGGAGGAGAAAAGGGGTTCTGGTGGGGTGTCCTAAACCACACCCCATCTCTGGCAGCAGACCTGTTTGGGGCCACCTCTTTGCCTCCCCCAGACAGAGGAGGCTGGGATGAGAGGTGGTAGAGCAGGTTCAAAGCCTCGGGGCCAAGGGGCTACATCCTCAAGAGTAAAAGAAAATGAGGACCCAGCCCAGGCTCAGGAATCTCTCGTCAGGGTCTGTGGTTGGCCACAAGGAAGCCAGGGCTGTGGGAAAATGACTCCACCTTGCTGGGGTCAGCTGAGGTGGCGGCTGCTCACCAGAGGGCTGTGATGAGAAGGCAGTTGACAGATAAATGCCGTCGGAATGATGGCCAGAGCCGGCCTTTCAGGTCTTGAGTTGCCTCCCTTCCTGGAGAACTGAGACCTTCAAAGATGATTTCACTGAGTTCACCGATTTCACACTTTGTTACCTTCTAAAGAACAGATGTGGGTGTCTTTGGAGGCCTGAGAATTATTGCGGGAACCTCAGTGCCTAATAGAACAGGTTCAAGCTTGAAGCAAGTGTGTGGGGACTCTTAGCAGAGTTCTCCCTCTCCACTGGGAGGCCACCATCAGGGTATGTCCCCTCTGCCACACACACAGACACACAGGCCCTGGGTACAGTCCTACTGCCCTCGGGAAGCCCCGCCCTGCCCCAGACACTGGCACATTCTCTTCTCCCCATTCATCACCCTCCCAGCTGTGCTGTGAAGGAGCAGGACTTGGCAGGACAGGAATGCGTCCCGGCCATTCTGAGAATGACTGCAGATTGTGCCAAGCACGGATCCAGGCGTCAGGGACGGAGGGCGAGTATGTGGCCAGTAACTGCGCAGAGTGTTTTCCGGGGAAAGTTATCAGGGGAAAGTGCTGCTCTACTGTCCTAGCGTCAGTCCCAGCCAGGTATAGAAAAGGAGTGCCCCCTCCCCCGTGGGTGCCAGGCAGCAGCACACTGTGGGAGAGCCCCACCCCAGGCAGCCATTCCGCTGTGGCAGGAAGAGCAGGATTACAGAGCTTGTCCCCAGAGCCTTTGTGCTGGGCACCCCACTGAGGGAGTTTACCCAGGCTTGGTGGGACACGTTATGGGCTTCTCGTCTCCCTTTGTTTTCCACATCAGCAAAAGACAGTGAGGGCTCAGTGATCTCTCAGTGAGCCGGCCCTACTGCTCTGCCTGTCGAAGAAGGAGTAATATGACCGCAACTGAGGCTGGTCGGCTCCCTGGCAGAGCTGAGGGAGGACAGTGGAACGTGAGCAGTGTTTCAGGAACAGGGCAGCACTCACAGGCCCCAGGCAGAGAGGAACAAGGATGAGACGAATCCTGCCACCCCAGCCCAGGGCTCTCCCCTGAGAGCCTCCACCCCAATCTGTGTGTCTTCAATAGGAGATGTGTTTAGCAGAGCATCATAAATACAGTCCCCAAGGTTAAACAGATGTGCACAGCCCACACTCCAGCCAGCCTTGTGCACTGGGGATACTCAAAGGATGTTCTTTTCATCAAACCAGTCGAAAGTCATCTCCCTCCACCCCCTTCCCAGATCTTTCTGTGAGTAACATGTGCTGTGTGTGCATATTATGGACAATAATATAAAACATTATATATGTTACACATTCCCATGTATTTATGAGAAGACCCCCGTTCTATGCTGAGTCCCAGAGTCCCGTCCATCTGCTTTTGTCTCTGGGTTCGCGCCTACTGGGCAATTCTTTTGTCCCTTTCAAACCAGACACCCTCTGAGGACAGTGTCATAACTCTTTTTTCCTTAAACTTTTCCTCCCTCCCCATGCCTGGAGAGCTTTCTGCGTCTGAGGTCTGAGGTCACTAGTAACCCCCATGCTCTGCCCCATCCGCCAGCACCCTACAAGAGAGAAAGACATTGTCCCCATCTGTGCGGTCCTTCCATCCCATGCATGGTCAGCACAAAAAGTGGGGAGCAATAGTTGAGGCATGAGTCACCCTATTCATTGGGCTGTGGTTGGCAGCCTCGCTGGGGAGCTGGGAGCCAGATTTGCAGGATGGGGCAGGGCAGGTGGAGCAGCGTGCCAGCCCCAGATAACTCTTCCCAAAGCCCTAGCCTCCAGGAAGAATTGGGAGAGGAATTTTCATGCCTCCACCCAAAACCAGCAGGAATTCTGCCCCCACCCCAAACCTAGGTCCCAGCTCTGATCTCAGCTGGATTCTTGGGATCTCAGGGATGTGGGAGACTGGCCCCTCTGTGGACCTGGGAGCTGGACATACCACCCTCCCTCATGCAGCCAGGTGTGGCCAAGGCTGCCTTGCAATGCTGAGAGTGCTGCCCTATGACTCTGGGACTTTCAGGCCTGAGTCTGAAAACAGGTCTTGGTAGATATATGCAAATGCCCAGAAGTAAAACAACCACTCAGCCTTGGCTCAGGTGGGCTTAGGAGGCAGCTCCCTGCGGCGTTATTGGGGTCATAGTGACAAGTGACCTCCTCGAATTGAGTTTTCCTGTGCAAGGGCTGCTTCACACAAATTTTGGGTCACAGCACAGGTGTAAATGCTCATGGACCATGTGTTAGCCCTAACCCAACCTTCGAATAGCTCTAGGCTCCAGGACATATGGCCCAGCCTCTCACTGCATGGTTTCCCCTTTGGAGGACTGGGAGAGAAGGGAGGGCCCTGGGCTCATGAGAGGGGGCCACGGGAGTTGGAATTTTAATTTAGAGCTGACTGAGGCTGAGCAGGAAGGGTAGGGCAGAACTGTAGGGGGCTGGAGGAGCAGCCTTGGCCCCCATCCCTCAGATTTAACAAGCGATTGTCCCTCACAGGCGAGAGCACAGCCTCCCTACAGCAGGCCCCTGCAAGTCTGGGGAATGTTCTCTCCTTGTTCGAAGAGTATTTTGCCAATGACATAACAATGTCTTTGAAAATCCCCGTTGGTTGGTTGAAATTATGGGCTGGAAATCAACAAATACTTTAATTAGTCAGAGGGACTAAAAAAAGGATACACAGCAAAAACCTCTGTTCTTTGCTTTCTTTTCTTTTCTTTTCTTTTTTCTTTCTTTCTTTCTTTCTTTCTTTTTTTTTTTTTTTGTAGTTTTAGGCCAGGCCGTGTTTGAACCTACCCACCTCCGGTACATGGGGCTGGCGCCCTACTCCTGTCAGCCACAAGCCAGCCCTGCTTTGCTTTCTCATATAGAGTAGTTTTATTTTTTAAACCAACACTTATATAGGACTTGCCATGTGCTGAGCACTGCCCTACAGGCGTTGTATATACGTATAAATCTAAAAAAAAATAAAATAAAATAAAATAAAATAAAATAAAATAAAATATATCAGAACATGCAGAGAAGGGTTTTTACCATGTTTTTAGCGTTTGCTTTGGCATCACACCTGGGTAGGTGTATATCTGGGACTCTGGGAATTGATGGCCTTTCTCTTCAGTGGAGAGACAGGGACAAGACTTATTTACTCCAACCCCATATCTTTGTGGGGTCAGGGGATGCATGTTCCTGTTCTCCCCGCCCCTTTCTGTTGCCTCCTCGGCAGGCACGATTTAGGAGCAGGACAGCAGAGACTGCAGCTGTCTTCTCTTGGAGTTTTGGTTTGGCTCACCACTTCCTCATCCCAGAGGCAAGGCATGGGGGACAAAGTCCTTTGTCTACCTGGCTTTCCTTTGGCTTTGGTGAGCTCCTAACAGGAGTGGATCAGTACACAGTGAAACTCTGATGGTAGAGGAAAGAAAGTAAATGATGGTGTTGAGACTGGAGATGTCACCTCTCCCAGGGCCACCTTCAGGAAATGCACTTGGCATGTGGATGGGCTTCAGGGCACACAGTGCCTCACGGGCCCCAACGTCACCCTGTGCACACGCTTTCAGCTCTGTCTGCACATCCCACCCATAGGCATGGCTACTGCTGACTTTGCTCACTGTCCACCTGACCAATAATCATTGTCAAGAGTTAGCAGAAACAGGTTAAGCCTTTTCCCAAGGGAGATACAACGTGAACAGCAGCTGAGAAAAGAGCTCATGTGTGAACACTTGTACGGTCCCTGCACCAGGACTTTATTTGACGCGTGTGTCAGGGTCATTGCGGGGCACCATGCACTGTGCACTTCTGGGCTTCGGGGTGTCTCTCTGCCTTTTCCGCCTCCTCTTCCAGACTCCAGGGCTGAGAATGAGGCTGGTTCTCCTCTCCAGAGCTCCTTCTCACAGAGCCAGGCCAGTGACCACACTACTTGGCAGGGATAGGGGCATAACCCATGTAAAGGTTGCGTAATCCTGCCTGCCTTGGTTTCAGAAAGCACTCAGTCCCCCCCGTCTCATGATCTATCCACAGAAGAAGAAGCTGAATCCAGGGAAATGAAGCCCCCAGCAAGGTGGGTGAGAGCCAGGACTAGGTCCATTGCCCCGTGATGCCAGCAAGAGCCTGTTTGTCTCCCATTCCAAGGCTACATGTCTTTGTCCCCTTAGGAGAACCATTTCCCAAGGCCTGAGTGCACTGGGGGGCTGGCTGCCAACCGTCATGGGTAATGATGGTTTTACTGCTCTCCCCTCTCCACTGCCCAGAGCCCTGAGAACTGCTGGTTCTGGCTGGGTCGCCCCAGGGACCAGGACTTTCCCCAGAGGCATTTGCCTGTACCAAGCCACTAGGTCCCACCAGTCTGTGGCACTGACCACCCTTACCCCACTGAATGATACAAGGAGGGAGAACTCATATGTGACTCCAACTTCCCATCCAGAACCCCACTGTGCCCTTGGTTGGCTCTTTGCAAATCCATGTCCTCCGAAACAGTTTTCAAGGGCTCCCATCATTCCTTATTCTACTTATATGTCTCTGCATCCCCATGGCCTTTGTCCCCAAGTCCTGAGACATTCACCTCATGCTTACCCCCATGTCTACCCACTGGATGACTGGATGCTGGCTCTGGATTCTCCATGATCCCAAAACTGCTCAAAACATAGGATGGGTCAGTACCCCTGATGTGCTTTGAAGATGCTATCAATAGCTGCAGCAAGGTAGCATGACTGTGCCAGGCCCACAGTCTGGACGTACCAACCCATATACTTCTCACAACCTCATGGGCTATGTCCATTATTGGCTTGTTTTACAGATGAGGAGACTGATGTCCAGGGGCAGTAAGTGGCAGAGCCCAGACATGGGCTGGGCTCTGGTAAGTGTCTGAGTACCAGGCTCTGTCTGGTAAGTGGCGGAGCCCAGACATGCGCCTCTGCAAGCGTGGCTCCCAAAGCCCTGGCTGCCCCACTGGCAGGCTGTCGGTGCACAGCCGTCATGCGGCCTGGGAGGAGGACTGCAGCGCAGGCCCTGGTCTCCAGCCAGGCTGGGAGGGCTGCAAACACACAGGGCCTCAGTGTGCTCAGTGTCTTCCAGAAACCCTGGGGGACAGGGACCTCATAGGGTGGGGCAGCTGAGACTCTAGGGAATGACTCTGGAGTTATCCTATGCAGTGTCTCCAGGGACAAAGCTTGGGGACCAGATGCCTCCTGGGGCAGTCCTTCCGAAACCTGAGAGACAGCTGACAATGGCTTCCCCTGACACTGAGGGAGTGGTCTGGTGTCTTGGCTCTAACTTTACGTATTCCTTCATTTCTCACCTCTCCCAACCCCATGCTACTTATGGCCATGATACCTAAACCTGCCCCTATGACACTTTGCTCAGAGTGAGCAGAGGCCACAAACAGGAGGGTAGGAAAGACTCTCCAGCTGGGGAGAGCCAGTGGGCATTTTTGATCCTTTGGGATGGGCCTCATGGAGATGGAGCTGCTCCTTGCACAAGGCTACCTCCACTTAGAAAAGAAGTAACCCCATTTCATTGAGATATGGAGCCTTGTTGCTTTTAGTGACACTGGGCCTGATTTCCTTCAGGCCTTCCTTGTAGAGAGCTGCTGTTGAGTGCTTACTGTGTGCCTGACTTTGTGCTAAGATTTCATATATATCGTCTTATTTACTACTCACATTATCTACAAGTGACAAGGACTATTATGACCCCTGTTTTCTGAACTTCAGAAAGATTCTCAAGTCATACAGTCATACAGTCATCTATGGGCCCACATTGGAGCTTGACCCGAGGTCTGGCTGCTCCCAGCACCTGTGCTGTCTGCCAGCACACATACAGTGGTGCCAAAGGGGTCTGGAAGAGCCCAGCACCTCCATAACCTGCAACAGAAGCCCCCATGCTACAGCCAAACAGACCTCTCACCTCAACAACAAGGTACGCTCCTTGGCAAACCAGTTTCAAGGCTGGGCAGCCATGCTACTGCCTCCTTTTAACCAGATCACCACCTCTAAGCCCCAAGCCTTCCCCAGGAAGAAGCTCTGAGGTACCTGGGGGTCCTTGACATGACATCCCTGCAAGATGGAGTTACCCAACCCTCCAGATCTCTGAGGCCTGACTGCTCTCCACTTACCCACCAGCCTCCCAAGGCAGGAGCTGTGCCAAGGAGTGAACAAAGCTCCATTCACAGTGACCCTCCCATGCCCCACCAGGCCCTGCTTCTCTCCTCAGCCGCCTGAGAGTCCCAACCGGTTTCTCAGTCTGCCCTGAAGGTTTGTCCCACCCATCAGCCTCTGCACCCTCCAGGCCACCCCGGAATGGACAGCCTTGGTGTCCAGGGCTAGGGAGACACGCAGCAGTTGCTGCTGCCTCCCAGCCCACGCCATGACCTGCCTCCAGCCACCAGCTGACCCGGGCATCCCCGAGGGCTGGACTCCCTCACTTTGGCATTAGCCACAGCCTCCTGAAGGTTGGCGCACTGCCCTCAGCAGAGAACAAAAACACGTTATGGTCTGCAAGGCTTCAGACATAACATGGCTCCATTGTTCTGAGTCTGGAAAATGATCTCACGCTAACCCTGAGAACCGAGGTCAGCCCCAGGGATTCAGTGAGGGCCTCTGTTCTCAAGAATGTGCAGTAGCTTCCTCTTAGCCCCGTACCCAATGCCTCTGGGTCCTCCCTGCTCACCATTTCCCCAGCCATCTGTAATAGGCAGGATAATAACTCCCAAAGATGTCCACACCCTAATCCTTAGAGCCTGTGAACATTCGTTGTGTGACATGGCAAAAGGACTTTAAGGATATTGTTAAGGTTGCTAGCCAGCCGACCTTAACACAGGAAGATTATCCTGGATTATCTGGGTGGGTTCAATATGATCCCAAGAGTCCTTAAATGTGAACGAGGGAAGCAGAAGAGTCAGAGTGATGCCCTGAGACAACCTTGACTGTCTGTTGCTGGCTTTGAGGAAGGGAGGCAGGGGCCACGAGGCCAGGAATGCAGGTGGTCTTCCTGGATGGGGCTCAGAAGCAGCTGCCCTCAAAGTCTCCAGAGGGATGCAGCTCTACCAGGACGCTGATTTAGCCCAGCAAGACCCACTCCACTCTCTGACCTCCAGGTGGATAACTTGCTGCATTTGCGCTCTTTTTCCACTGAGCTGCAGTAATTGTTAGAGCCGCAGCAAGACACTGTCTCTAGACAAGCCATCTCTGTCTCGTTCTGTGGCTCTTTACCCTCCACACTGAAGTTACCCTCTTCCATCTCCTGGTATTTACCAGGGGAATCTGCTCTTTACCCTCCACACTCAAGTTACCCTCTTCCATCTCCTGCTCTCCCCCTGCCCCCGTCCCCCTGAATCCAGCTCCTCTCTGCCACCCTCCTGCTGAGGACCACTTTGTCTCCCTCCTACTGCCCACAGGACAGACCTCACTGGCCCATGAGGTGCACCAGGCATGGGGCTGGTCTGTGTAGCAGTGAGCAGGCCACCTTCACCACCTGCTGGGTGTCCACCAGGCTCCTCTGTGGATGTGTCTTTGTGCAGAGAGCTCGCTGTGGGCTGGATCTGGAATCCTCCTTCCTCATAATGGCTTTTCCTCCTAGCCCCTGCATTCCCTCGCCCCCCAGGCTCAGCAGGAGCCATCCCCAGAGCTGAGGGTCAGGCTCAGGCACTCACCCTCCCGTCCAGGGTAGGAAAGACTCAGGCTGGACTCCCATCTGCCATCCAGCTGCCCTTCTGGGGTGAACCCTCCAGCCCGTGCCTGCTCCATCTGAGGTCTCACCTCTCAGCAGGTCTGGCCTGCCTAGAGACGAGCACCCTGCCTTGCCAGCCTTTTCCTGGTTTATAGAGGAGATGGGTCAGTAGCCTCATTTCCTGACTTAGCCCTTTGCTGGTTTTGCCCACTTTGGGTTCTCCCCCCATTGTCTGCTGCAAGCTGCGGGTTCTCATCCCAGAGAGGCCAAGGAAGGCAAGACGGCAGCTCGCAGGGAAGAGTTTGGTGGTGAGGCTGGTGTCTGTCCTGAAATATGACATTATGGGTGGTCATATTATCTCCCTGATGGTGTTGGCTTGATGGGACAAAAGGTAGGCATTCTCGAGTGGCAAAGGGAACCAGCTCCACTGTTTCCCCAGAGGGTTCATCTCAGAAGGAATGGGCTCCATCCATCTTCCCGAGGCCCCATGGCCCTCTCGGTTGGGAGAGAACAGGTGTACCCTTTGTGTGAGTCTTCACAGAGATGCTGCTTGAGAAGAGGAGTGAGCCTAGTAGACTTACCTCAGCGGGGAGCACGAGCTAGAGACAGTCTTTGATCAGAAAATAGCTTCGGGACTCTCAGGAACTCTGCCCTGCACTTCACCCTGCACCCTCATGAAGGTTCCCATAGCCTGCACCCTCTCTGCACCCCTCCAGGAACATGGGCATGGCTGGCTCCCAGCTCTCCCACTGCTTAGGGACAGCTCCAGATGGAAGTGGAAGGGACAAAGCAAGGGAGATCTTGCGTTTACTCCACAAGGAAACCAATCCAGCATGGATGTCCTAACACCCAGACCTTGGATTCAGATCACCACCTCGAGTCCATTGGGCCGGTGCCTCCACAGGCCTCCAGCACCATCCATCACCTGCCTCGGTCAAGTCCCAGGGCTCGAGCTGAGCCTCAGGCTGGGCAGCAGGTTGGCAACTTCTTTCTTCAGATCTGCTCAGCGCCTGCAGTTTTCCATGGCCAAGAATGCCGAGATGTCTGGGGCAGGGTCTGCATCCAGAAATGCCCAGAGGGTTGAGGGGAGGATCACTTCTATCAGGTTTCCCAGAGTCTGCACTCCTGTGGGCCCTCCACCAGCTGGGAAGCATCTCCAGCCAGGCATGCAGCTGGGCCCTAAGTGACAGGAGTGACGGTGGTCACCTAGCCACCGCATCCCAGGCCCTCCTCAGCCTGCCTCAGAGAACACCTTTCTTTCTCTCCCATCTTTCCTTACTGGAGAGTCTCACCACCCTTCTGGGGGTGGGGTGGGCCCCGTGGAGTGGCGCACGAGACTCAGTGCCCAGCTTCAGACAGTCCTCTCAGTAGGCACCTTCTTCCTCACTGAGCATTGACGTCTGCTCCCTCCGACACCCACTTCCACTCTGCAGGGCTGTGCAGAAGAGCTCAGGCCCTCTTCCTCTTTGAAGGTATTTCTGTATCTGGAGCCATTTCTTAGCCTCTGGGGGCCCTGACTCTCACGGAGGACAACGCGGTTATATCCCATGCTGTCTGCTCGGTCACTGTCCGGCCGCCCCGCGCTCAGCTCCCAGAAGACATGTGCAAGCCCGGTCTGGGAGCACCAGCCTCCCTAGCCAGTGCCCCTCAGCCCCCTCTAATATTTATGCCTCTTTAAATATTTCCCACACTGCAGTCATTTAGGCGCTACTGTCAGGAGTTTGCCTGTATTCACAAACCACCTGTACTATTATTATTTTCTCTAATACATTTTTTAAATTGGCTTACATGTTTACCTAGTATATTTATTTCAAGAAAACTTTGTTAACTGTCAAATTACCTATTTTCTAATAGACATCAAAATAATGCTTTAACTATCAGACAGGCTGTGACACATAGCCTGAGATGACTGTGTGCCCGCAGTGGCTGGCCATCCCTGTCTGGGAAGCATGACCTCACCGCACCTGTGCCCACCTCCTCCCCTTCCTCAAGCCTTTGTCCCAGACACTTTCCTAACATGGCCCTAGTGCCTCCTTTACCCGGCCCTGAGGACTGCGATGGGCCTCACTCTGTCTCCTGGCTCCCTGGCCTCCTCCAGCCTGGAAGGTTGGAGAATGGCTCTCCGATGCCAGGTCTCTTCTCCTAGCAAATCAGGAGTCCCTGCAGCACTTAGTGGAGAGGTGGGTTGTGGGGCAAAGGCTGACACCTGGGCTGCTTGTCATCCTCAGGATGCTGGGCTGTGAGCCTGGGCAAACAGGTATACCTGACCTGGAGTCAGGGCAGTGGGAGTGAATTTCTATGATTATAGATCTAATGTCTTGAAGACACAAAGGAGCACTCCGAAAGTCAATGACAGTCCTTAGCGAGTGAGAGGGGAGAGGGTGAGTGTAGCAACAGCACCTTTTGCCTTGGCCATCGGAAAAAACAGGGCCCGAGGAAGGTTTAGCCTAGGGGTGCACTGGGGGAGGCAGAGGTAGCCGAGGCCCCCATTCCTACCTCCATGTGATAGGCAGTGCTTCTCAGAGATGCTGGGAACCATGCTCACCGACCTCTGGCAAGACCTACGAGAGACTCCTGAAAAGCCTGTCACTTCTGGACACTGGGCCCCTTGCTGGGTCTTGGGTGTCTCTGGTCATTCTTGCCCATTCCCAGTGCTAACTCCAGCCTCACCCGTTCCCCTCCTAAACCCTTACTGTTGGTCCTGAACAGTGTCCCTTGCTACTCCAGAACTTGGTTCTTCAGGTGCCAGATCTGAGATGTAAGAGCAAGCAGTAAAGTCTCTCTCTGCCCTCTCCAACATACTCTGCCCTCGACGTCATGCTCTGCCTCCTCAAGATAGGAGAAAGCGTGGGCTGCCTCTTCTGGCTGGTGGCCCTAAGTGTGTTTCATGGTCTCTCTGACTCTAAATTTCCTTATTTATATAAATTGGGGGCGATAGCAAGGTTGTTAATGATTTAATATGGTCTGACAGACAGGAAGCCCCAATTAATAATAGCTATTATCATTACTTCTATCCTCAAAGTTTATCTCTGTAGTTACCCCCATTCCCATTTGCACATCTTGGTCTAGGTGCCTGGTTCTTCCCCAATTGGCGTCCCAAGTGTGGGTGCTGTCTCCAGGGCACCCTTATACGTAGTTGCAAGGCATCCTTGGCCTGGACCCTTCCAGCTGCCCTCTCCCCACAGAGCAGAGAGTCTGCAGGGATACAGAGACATGTTTGTGGAAGCCACACTCCCTTCTAGACCAGCTCAACTAACTAAAACCCCAGAATTCCCACCCCAGCAAGTGTGCCCTGTCTCACAGTCAAGCCTGGGCAACCGTCTCACCCCGCTCCATCCTCTGGGAAAGAGACTGCCTTACTGCTGGGCAGGCTGCTAGACTGTCTGCAGGGTATGGATGGGGCTTAGAAGTGCAGGCTGGGAACAAAACCGAGGGTAGGAGAGAAAGGGTCAGCTGGGAGCTGGGCACTCTCTCCTTGCTGCCACATTAGGATCTGGGACTCCAATGAGTCCAAGAATAAATACTCCACTCGATCCTGGTCTTCTGGGTCAGTCGGTGGAAGACCCAAAGCCTGGACTTGGTAGGAACAAAATCATCTCCTCCCTCTCCGGGGCCACTGGCCTGGAGATGTTTTGGAAGTGGAGACTTGGTGTCAGTGCCTAGAGGGTCTTTCGGCTGTCTGGAGTTCTCAGGAGGCTCAGCGGCAGAGACAGCCTACCGCGCATTTGGCTGGATCCTTCTAGCTGGCTAGGCGAAGGGTAGAGACGTGGAGAGGAAGCTGCTGGGTCTGCCCCAGTGACAGCAGATGCACAACTGAGGTGTGCAAACACCCAGACCCTTTCTCAGAGGCTCATATAAGCTAAGTATTTTATTCGCTGTTTTTTATTTTTCTTAGGCATTTTCATAGTAATGGCCCATATTCTGTGCCATTTTTTCACTCCTTTAAGGGTCCTGAAATGAGCCATCTTCATACAAGGGGAAAGACTTCAGGTTTGTTTTCATCACTGATTATCCTGGATCCAGATATCTAGAAGTAAGTTATGGTCTAGAATAGCCAAAGGAATGTGTGAGTTTGGGCATAAAGTCATAAATTGCACATATCTTCGTCTACATAGAGTGACTTGGACCTGATCCTTCTACCTGCAAGCTAGGTGGCCTCTCTGAGCCTTAGGTCCCCCCTCTATAAACTGAGTCACTGGCAGCAGGTCTCTGATGAACTCTAAGATCCCCCCACTCATGAACTTGGTGTTTACCCTCCTCATTCTTCCCTCCACTCTGCAGTCATCCCGGGGTGTCACCCTCTGCTCAAAACATCGCTCATGTTCCTGCTCCTTTGCCTTCACAGTTATTGGCACTTGGAATTACCTTATCCCACCTCTTCCTCCCTTAAGAAGGCCATGTTTTAAAGCTCAGCTCAAATGCCACTTGATCCAGAGAGCCACCACCCCCCTTCTCCATGTTAGAAGACCCGCCTTGGAGGCTGGAAGGAAACCTGGACTCTCACCCAGCTCAACCCACTCATATAAAAAGAATACTGAGGGCAAAAATGGGCAGTGATTTAGGAACAGAGCCAGATCTGGACCCCAAATACCTTTTAACCTTGCCACCTCTGGGGTCTACAGGTCTGGCTGTTCCACCATGGTGCCAGCCGCACCGTCACTGAAGTTCACAGACTGCTCCTACCCCACGGTGGCCCCCAGCACACTCCCCACTCCTGCCCCAGCTTCTAAGGACTTGTACTCAGGTTTCCACCAGAGAGGCCCAGAGTATGGGACTCCCACCAGCTCCACCCCCTACCCGGCTGAGCCCCCAGGACCCCAGACCTCTGAGCAGTGAGGAGAGGGCTGGAAAACACAGATACCTGTGCTCTAAGCCCCCACCTTCCCATGAGGAAAAGTCAGGGTCTCTGCCAGGAACATAACCATTTCTGTCATTGGACACAGTTCATACTTCTAATAAAGCCACAAGCCAGGAGCGTATCCCGCCTCTCTGTGTGGCCTGGGTCCTCTCTCCCGGCACCTCTTGTCTCCTCCGCTCCACACCCCACTCCCTATAGTGCAGGATCGCACCCACCCTGCTGCTGTGTGTGCTCTGGGAGATTGTTCTCTGGGAGATTTACTGAAGAAATACAGGCCTTGTGGGGGATACACGGTGACATACTTACGCAAGCCTGTGTTTGTGCTGTGTGTCTGTGTGTCTCTGTGTGTCCACGTGTGTGGCGCACACGCGTGCATCTGAATTGAGGTGCATGTGTGCACTTGGACTACTCAGAGACCAGGCCATCAGATTGTGCTGTTTATTGAGGATGCCACAGGGAAGACCTTTAAGGATAGAGAAGTGGATGGTGCCTCTTCCTCTCCACGTGTGGGTGAAAGACAATGGAGAGAGAGACCCTGCGTTGTACTTGGTCCCACTCAGAATGAGCCTCAGGCGGAGCCAGGGAGGCTGTGGACTGGCCACTCTTCGTTGCTTGTCCCTTAGTCCTCCTTCTGCTGGGAGCAGAGCCAGCTCCCAGCATAGGCAGGAGCCAAGACAAAGGCACTGGTGTTTGAGGGGGACTCGGGCTGAACCCCAGCGAGCCAGGCAGAGTAGTTGGCCACTGAGCCAGAGGCTGGCCAGAAGAGGGAGGCTGGGACTACAGCCAAGGAGTGGCTGCCCAGAGTGTGCAGGGAGGAATTTCACCAAGCTTGGTCACTGAGGCCTGTCCAGGCTCGGGAAGACGCAGGCTGGGAGAGTGGATGGCCAAGGTCAGTGCAGGTGTATGGGAGTAGGACCAGCAGGATGGACACGGACCTGACAATGGGCTGGGGGCAGGGCACAGCGTGGAAGTGAAAGCCAAGGCACAGGGGCACGGGGGGAGTGGGGGGACTTGGGGCAGCCCCCTCTACCGACTGGCTTTCTTGGACGGCGCACTCAGGCTGGAGCCCTTCCCCAGGGTATCCTTGTAGTCGCTGACACTGCCCCGGCTCCTGCTGTCCCCTCCACGGACACTGCACACTCCAGAGATGCAGCTGCTGCTGTTGGCCACGTAGCCACCGCTGACCGTGCTGGGCCGGAGACCATAGCCACTGCTGCCACTGGTGCTACTGATGATGGCTGCAGAGATGGGGCCAGGTCAATACCCGCCCAGGCAGAATGGAGAGACCACCTCTCCTCAGGGCAGATGGGGCTCTTCTTGGAGCAATGGGTCGGAAGGGGGCCCCAGGCACAGTCACTCTCTCCCACTGTGTCCCATCCTTGGCTTGCTCAGCTTGTATCCTGTCTGTCTCTCACCCCATTAATGCTCAGAAGCTGATCTCCTTGGTCCAGGTGAAAATGTACCCATCTGTCCTCTTGGACACCATCCATTTGCTAAACTTCCCAGCCTCCAACCTCCCCTCCTACTGACTATCCCCCAGATGGCATCTTTCTGAAGTTCTGGTTTAAGGAAATGCAGAGATCCCATTCTTCTACCCTGACCTCTGAGGTCCCTCACTCTCTAATTCCCTCAGGCCCCTCTAATTTCCCAGCCCAGGTCTGATGGCAACTTGCAAACCCGGCTCCCTGAACCTCATACAGACGTCATGTTCTGACAATAAGACCTTTTTCCCCAACCCCTAGCTGCCATACCCCAGGAACTGAGACAGAGGATGAAGGAGCCCTGGCCCATGAGCCAGGAGACGTCCTTTCTGGCCATGACTATGTCATCTGGCTTCATGATCACAGGCAAAGCTTTTCCTCTCTGGTTCTTAGACCCCTTGTCTATATACACAGGGTGTGACTAACGTCCTTCCCAGTCCACAGAACCTACAATTGTAGGTCAAAGTATACAAGTACTTACAGATGCTGACAGGGGAGGGGAATTCTCCTGACATCCTGTTAGGAAGAGGAATAAAGTAAGGGAGAGCCATCATCCCGCCACAGCCTCTTCAAAGCTGCTCTCCCCCCTCGCCCCCGGCCTGATGTGGGTTTCTGAGCCCAACAGGCACCTGTAGAAATTCTAGGGCTTCTTTGATGGAAGTAGAGCCTGAGACACTTTGGGGACCACTCCTGAATCTTTGGGGTAACAATCCAACAACCCCATAAAGCAATACTTTGCAAGAGGGGCACACACGGGGCCACCACACCCATCTCCCAGTGTCAGGCCCATGTACCTCTTTCCCATCCCCTGGAGCACTGGGGAAGCTGGAGTGGCTGTCCCAGCACACCCCCACCCCGAAAGCCCATGCTGCAGCTGGACAGGGCAGGGGGCGGGAACAAGGAAGCCTAATAGAGTAACAAGGGGTTGGGGAGAGCGGGAATGGACGTTCCTAGCTCTTTCAGGAGGAACGAGCTGATAATGCGCACAGCACCTCGCAGCGCGGTACCTGCTGTGAGCAAGCCCTCGCCATGTGTTACAAGTGGATACTCACGTCCACTCATCGGCAGTGTTGTTTATTAGTATCATTATTTCTAATATCACCACCACCCGTCACACCCCAAGAACTCATCTCTTCTGGGTAGGATGGGTTAGGCTTTCTCCTTCCCGTCTTCCTAACCCCCTTGGGGCCCTCCTGCCCGGACAGCCCACCCACCTGCACTCCTCGCTCTCCAGCAGCTTCCTGTAGGTGGCGATCTCCATGTCCAGAGCCAGCTTCAGGCTCATGAGCTCCTGGTACTCCCGCAGCATCCGCGCCAGCTCCTCCTTGGCCTGGTGCAGGGCGGCCTCCAGCTCATCCAGCTTGGCCCGGGCGTCCTTCAGAGCACTGTCTCCCCGCTGCTCAGCATCGGCGATGGCCGTCTCCATGTTGGAAGCCTAAACAAGGATTGGGGAAAGCAGAAAACTGGAAGGGGCCATTGGAGTCAGCCATGTCCAAACCCTTTCTGGTCTGCAGAGCTGGGGCAGAGCGCTGCCTCCGCCCCACATGCGGCCTCACTTCTCCTGTAGTCTGAGTCCCTTCTGAACTTGCAAGTCCCGAGTCAGCTCTAGCTCCCCTCTCTTGTGTTTAGACATGGGGCTGACATGCAGCCCTGCCCTCCTGAGATGATGCCACCTGAGCTGAACTTCAGAGCAAAGAAATTGCCCAGTCACACTACACTGAGGGCAAAAAGGGGGCGGGAGGAAGACTGGCTTTCTGCTCTTGCATTGTTGAAGGCCTAGGAGGAAAGACTATTGGAATATGGCGTGATAGAGGCAATGACAGCAGCTGCCCAGATGCATGGGACCACAGAGGAGGAGCACAGGGAAGGGGACTCCCCAGGAGCAACTATTAGTTGCCAAGTGCTTACTGTGTGCCCAGCACTAGCTTAGCACCGTGCATACTGTTCACATACCTTAGTTCATTCGGTCCTTACACCTGTGAAGTGAGCACAAGTAGCTCGTGCAAGGTTACTAGGCTACCAAGTTTAAAGACCACAGGAGACTGGAGGGAACACTAGACTGGGAGTCAGGAGACCTTGGCTCAGATCTGCCACTTACCAGTCGTGAGCCTCTTTTTCCTCCTTGTCCCTCAGTTTCCTCATCTGTAATAACAGGACGGCAACTCTCGCCTTTCAGGGTCTTTGTGAGGATTAAGTATGATGATGATGTGACAAGTGCTGCTGCTGTCACTCTGCTGTATATGCATCTCACCTTCTCACTACTAACGCCAGTCTGTGTCCTACTTCCCAGGACCAATCCCTCGTAAGTCCCTACCGTAACATTTTAACGGATGCTCCGTAAGCCCATTCCTCCTTCTCAATCATTAACTCAAAAAATGTTTATCCACCTGCAGCTCTGCCAGGCACTGTGCTAGACTCTTGGCAGACAACAGGCCACAAAACAGCCTGCTCCCTGCCTCCTTTCAGTCTGACGGGAGCAGGGGGATGGGCAAGTGTTGGGCAATTACAGGAAGTGTGACAAGGACAAGAAGTGCCTAACCCAGCCCTGGGAAGGCTTCCTAGGAGGGGCGTCAAGGCAGAGGTCTCTGGGGTGAGTGGGAGATTAGGGCCCCAGAGAGATCCTGCTGCAGAGGTATTGGAGGCAGTGACCTCACTGGCCTCCTCCCTTCTCCTGCCAGAGATTTGGGGGGGCCAGTGTTCCCAGCGACCCATCTCCCTCCACTTGTGCTCACCTGGGCGTGGCTACCGCCCACAGGCCATGTGCTCTTACCTGCTTCTTCACGTTCTCAATCTCTGAGCGGAGTCTCTGGATGAGCCGAGTGAGCTCTGAGATTTCATTTTTGGTGTTTTTGAGGTCATCTCCATGTCGGCCAGCAGCCAGCTGCAGCTCCTGGAACTGGGGAGCCGTGAATGGGCATGTCATGGGAGTGTGTGCTATCTCAGTGTCAGAGCACATGGACATGTCCCTAGATGCTGCTTGTGTTCTGTGCACTGTCAGGCCCAGCCTGGTGCCTGCTGGTCACCCTCCCTGGCCAGGCCCCAGCGCAGCCCACCTTGGTCTGGTACAGCGCCTCAGCCTCGGCCTTGCTCTTCAGTGCGATATCCTCGTACTGGGCGCGGACCTCGTCAATGATGCTGTCCAGGTCCAGACTGCGGTTGTTGTCCATGGACAGGATGACAGACGTGTCACTGATGTGGGACTGGATCTGGGCAATCTCCTACAGGGGAAATGAACAAGATCTTTCAGCTTAACGACTGTTGGAGGCCACAACCTCCCTCAAGCCAGGTGAACGAATTCTAGTATTGCCAACTTTAGGGCCTAGAGCCCAAGGCTGAACCCCCCTGAGCAAAGCAAATTCCCTGAAGGACCCCTGCCAGATTCTCCATGGACAAGGTGCCCGACCCGCCCCTTCCCATGCTGAGGGTGCAGACTGAGGAGCTCTGGCTGAAGTGGGAGACACGTGGCTTCCTGAGAACTGAGCCCTAGGAGGCTCTCCCAGCCCCTAGAGTAGCGTTTCCCCCTCTGGAGAAGAATGGAGTGGGGACAAGGACTCACAGCTTCAAAGAGACACCTGAGGAACTTGGTCTCCTGGTCCATGGAGTCCACCTTGGCCTGGAGCTCCACCTTATTGGCATAAGCCGCATCCACGTCCTGAAAGACACACAGCAATCCCGGGTGACTGCTGCTGTTTGGGGGCCCTGCCGCAGGAGGTCGTCACCCCCTCTCTCCATGTGGCTCGTGAAGGCGCAAAGGGCCCATCCCCAGCCTATTCTGGGAACCTGCTCCCTCATCGTGAACAATCTGCCCCTGTAAGGAGGGAGCAGCAGCCAGGCCGCTGTTAGGGGCTCCCCATGACATTCCAGCAGGTACCACGGCCGCAGGGAAGCCCCTTTCTGTCATCCCCTATTACTGTTCTCCTGGGACAACCCATGCCCACATCAAACGCTCAGTAAGACATTCTCTCTCCAGCATCCGCCCGCTTTTTCTTTCCTTGTGCTGGGGAGTCTTTCTTCATGGTTTTTCTCTGCCGTCACCTCACTAGCTCTGTGTCAGTTCAGTCTGGGACAGCCAGCAGAGCACACTGGCAGGTTGGGCTCCTCTGGCCTGAGGCCAGCCCTGGGACCAGCCTGCCCTCACCTTCTTGAGCAGCACGAACTCGTTCTCCGCAGCTGTCCGCTTGTTGATTTCCTCCTCATACCTGTGGGGAAGCCAGGGCCGCTCAGTTGGTACAGCCCGCTGAGAACCGTGTTCTCCAGGGAAGACCCTGACCGAGGAGCAGCGAGCCAATCAGAGGGCACAGGTGCCAAGGGGCTGCAGAGTGCTAGGTGAGCGGGCCCACCAGGCAAGGAAGGCTTCCTGGAGGAGAGGACGTGGTAACCAAGTGTGGAAGGAGGAGATTGCTGCAGATGCAGCTTGGAAAATCAGGAAGGAGCACGTGGAGCGAATGACAGTGGGGACTGTCAGAGGAAGCAAGAAGAGGAGCTGCTCCCCCCAATTTGAATGAGGCCTTACACAGGACATTTCCGCTCCTCACAGTCTGGGAGGCAGATTACCGAATCCCTGTTTACTGACGAGGACACAGAAGCTCTGGGAGAACGTGAGTGATTTACCCAAGGTTTGCTCAACTCCTAGCCTGAAATAATCCTGTGACCACTGCCCAGCTTATCCTAAGTGCCAGAGGCTGAAGGAGCAGGGAGCAAGTTCCAGGATTTTGTTGGGGTGGTTCTGCTTGGCATGACCAGGCGCACTGCCCCACCCTCCAAAATCCTTAGGCTGCATTAAACGGCCAGGGGCCCTCGGAAGGACAGAGATGGTGTCTAGGTCTGCAGCATCTGCTCCCACTCACCTCTTCTTGTAGTCCTCCACCAGGTCCCGCACGTTCCTCAGCTCCGAGTCCAGCCTCACCCTGTCCCCCGACAGCGTCTCCAGCTGCTTCCGCAGGCCGCTGATGTAGCCCTCGAGGATGGGCTCCAGGTTGTTCCTGCAGTTGTTCAGGTCCAGCTGCTGCAGCAGCTCCCACTTGGTCTCCAGCACCTGGTTCTGCTGCTCCAGGAAGCGCACCTGGAACCCAAAACCCAGAACTGTCGATCCCCACCCCCAGAAATGGTCACACCTGTCCCTCATGGGGCATTGTGCAGTGTTCTACCTGCATTTCCTCCTTTATCCCTCACGACAGCAGCATGAAGTGGCTCAATTATTCTCCCTACGCAGTGGAGAGAAACTGAGGCACAGAGAAGCTTAACCTCTTTTCATGGTCCAACGGTTTAATAGATGCTGGAGTCCAGGGCTGAACCCAGACAAGTGTCCCTGTAACCCATGCATCCAGGCACCCAGAGCCCACCATGGCCACAGCTCAGGGCATGGACATGCCTGAAAATACCAGGATAGAAGCCAGGCTGGCCCATCTTTTTGGAAAGGTTGGCCATTCTGAAGATAAAAGTTTTCTGTCAATGAGGCTAGGCCAAGGGCTCTCGGGTATTTTAAACTCCTGCATGAGGCCCCAACTCCATCTCTGCCTATAGCCTCTCCCCTGCCCCCTCAGTCCTGCTCCCCAAACCATATTCCCTAGAGCAAGCATGGCACACAGAGCAAGATGGACAGATGGGAATCCCTGTCCCATTGTGGCCCCTTGGTGGGCCAAGAAACTGTCCAGAGGGAGCTGCCCTGCATACACCTCTCTTGTTTGGCTTTGGGGAGAACAGTTTTTTTCTAAAATTGTGACTTCCCTTAATCTACATGAGCACAGCTGCTATTTAAATAAGGTTGTCTTCCCTTAAATCGGAAACACAGGGCAGGGGAAAACAGGGATTCACTTTTTGAGATAGAATTGTCCAGAAGTTGTTCTCTAGCAGGTCATCCTGCATCTGGTTTGGTTTAACCAATTCTGGAGTTTTCATGTACATGCATGAGGCTGAGCATTAACCACAGAATAGACCTTACATCTGAGATACCGTAAGACACATCTGCACTACTGGAAACATCTGGATTGCTGATAGGACTTACCCGCCTTCTCTGGCTGCCTGAGGTAAGGGATTGCACTACTCCAGAGATGAAAATTATTCAGGAACTGCCCAGGCCTTTGAGCCTCCCTCCTCCTCCCTCCAGGTAGATCACTTCTGAGAACAAGATGCAACTGTCTTCGCATCCATGTTTCTTCCCATGACTCCAGGCTTCATCCCTCTACAGGGTTTGGTCAGCCCAGCCAGGTCCAGCCCACTCCCATTCCCCAGACCCTAGTCCTCAGAATACCTTGACCTTCTATATGTGAAAAGGCTTAAAAGAGTAAGAAGCTACAGAGCCAACCCTGGCCCCTGAGGTGGCACAGAGGGCGTAGGGAATCCTGGATTCAAGCAGGAGGTCCAGAGCCTGCAGGCTCAACTCTGATAGCCACACTGCCATTTCAGCCACAGGCTTTGTCCTGGGTTGACCTGTCCTTGGTGCCTGACAGCCAAGGAGCCAACATAGCTCTCTAGTTTCCCCCTCCTGTCTGGAGGCGGGAGCATGAGGGTCCAAGCTCACCTCCTCTTCCCCCAAATGGCCTCGGGCATGGCATTTATCTTCATGCCTTTGCTGACTCATAAAATAGGGGTAGTTTTTTCTTATCTACCAGTAGTAGGGAGGTCTTTAGGGACCTTTGATTACTCTCCTTCTCAGCTCCTCCCCAAGATGGAGAGATAAAAACTGAGAGTAATGACAACCACCATTTGGGAGTATTTAGTATGTTTCAGACCTAGGCCAAGATCTTCATATGCATTTTCTCTTCCAAATATAACTACCCCACAGGGGAGTTTATTGTCCTAGAGATGAGGAAATGGAGGCGCAGACAGGACAAATAACTTTTCCAAAGCCATATAGCTGACATCGAGAACTTTTCTCTCTGCCCACTTCTGCCTCTCACAAAAGTCATTAACTTACTGAGACAAATGCCCATGGCAGAGACATCCAAGAATCCCAAGGGCATGTGAGGACCACACGCTGATGTTCCTGATCTGTCCATAAAGTGACGAGTGGACAAGATCAGCACACCAAGAGAGAAGAACAGGCTTCCTTGGTCACTCTGGGGTAGATTCTCTCTCCCAGATCTTTTCTGCATACACTCTTTGTGGCTCTTAAGCTTAGCAATGGCACCAAGCTGGCCCTCAAGAGAAAGGACCACGTCTTTTCCTTGAATCTCCTGCTGGTACCCATGATAAGCCCTTGCCAGAAGAAGCTGACCTACCTCTGTTTTCTCTCTAGAAAGACAACACAGCAGATCTTCTACAAGTTGCCCTGATGACGAAATGAACCTGCCTTGTCCACAGTGAGTGCCTCTGCATACCTCAATTACCCCTGCTGTAGCAAAATCTCATGTTCCAAGAAGAGAAGAGAAGTGATATCACAGGTTCCCCAAGTGGTTGCAGACCCACCTTATCGATGAACGAAGCAAACTTGTTGTTCAGAGCCTTGATCTGCTCCCGCTCCTGGGCACGCACTTTCTGGATCTCAAGGTCCAGCTCCACATTAAGGGGGGCCAGGAGGCTCTCATTGATGGTGACCTGGTGGATGCCTCCAGGTGGGCACACAGTTGGACACACAGGCCCCAGAGCCACACTGCCAAACATGCTGCCAGCAAAGCCACTGGCCCGGCCTCGGCCAAATCCATAACCTCCATTCTTCCCATTGCCACTGGCCACATTGAAGGAGATGTTCCGGGTGCCCCCTAGGCTATAGAGGCTCCGACTGCCAAAGGCCCCACTGAGTCCTTTACTCCCTGCCCGGTAGGAAGATGAGCTGCCCCCTGAGAGCACCGCTGAGCAGCCGCTGAAGCCCCCCTTGGTGGCAGCTCCCGACTTGCAGGTGAATTGACGGCTCATGTTGCCAGTGGAGATGGAACTCAGATGCAGGATGGAGGAAGGCAAAATCCCACAAGGTTCTGCTGGCTGCAGTGAGGTCCGACAGGTGCCTTTATATGTGCTTGGCACTGGGCTTGTCGATGGGCAGTCGAGAGGGAGATTAATTCGAGGGTTTGGCTTGCCTGGGAGCAAGAAGTCATTTTCTCTGTGCTGAGCTAGAGATCAAGCCCTCCCCACCTCTGAAACAACATGAAACCTTCAAATTGCTGGGCTTGCAAGCCTTGCTCATGTAATTTGGGTCTTATCTAATTAACCTGCTGTTACGGGGTAATTTGCCCCAGGCCTCGGCCCTTCCAGGGGGATGGCACTAGCACTTCACCATCCCTGTCCAGATTAATCTTCTCTGGCTTGTTGGCTTCCTCCTGAGGGATCATGAGGTAGGATGGGATGGACATCCCTGGACAGTGCAGATCCCTGGTAGAGTATCTGGGGTCTCCAACCACAGCCCCGCCCTCTCCCTCCCTGGAAAGGGGTAGATTATCCGGGCATTTACCCAGGCCCACTGGAGACATAACCCACAGTGGGGGCAGCTCTCTCTGCCAGGACTTAGGGGACAGTGACCCTCTCCCTGGCATGAGACATGAGCAGCCCAAGCCAGAGCCAAGTGTGGGCCCATGGGAGTCACGTGCTTCTTCAGGCTCCCCAGGGAACTGCACGTCCATACCTCACCTCACTCAAATGCTTGTAACAGGGCAGGCAGTGGGCAATTGCTGCCCATTGCCACTGGCCACATTGAAGAAGATGTTCCGGGTGCCTCCGACTGCCAAAGGCCCCGCTGAGCCCTTTACTCCCTGCCCCGTAGGAAGATGAGGGGCAAGCTTTTCAGACACCAGGCAGAATGAGGAAGACAGAAGGAGAATGAGCTGGTGGGGCAGGAGTCCAGGCCATGGGACAGACTTAGGCCAAAAAGACCTCAAAAAGAGTGACACAATAAGCATGGTGCCCTTTGCTCCAAATAGTCCTGTGATGCCTGCTCCGGAGATTCTGCCTGCTGTCTCTTCAGCACAGACACGGGCTCCCGTGGTCCCTTCTGAGATTGCCATAGCAACAGCAGCCCCATTCAGCCCCAGCCAGCTCTATCCCTGGATATTTCCCTCCCCCCCATGGCTCCCTCTCTGCCTCCCTCCCTCAGTGACCTCTACCCAGTGCCTACGGAGTGCCTACTGGCCCCGTGCTCACTGCTGGGGCCTGTCAGAGCTCTGCTCAGAGGCCCTCTGTTAAGGGCTGTGCAGGCTGCATGTCTCTCACTGTAGGCAACAACTTGGCCCAGCTTGTGCTTTCCCTGTAGGTCCCACCCAGACCCATCCCATACCCTCTTCCTCCATGCTCCCTGCCTGGCAGAGGACGCCTCACCCACCAGCCTCATCTTTAGCCACCCACCTAGAACACCTTCTCTTCCACCTCTGACCCCAATCCCTCTGCGAAATCCTACTCAAAACCCAGACTTTTTCCCTGTTGCCTTTCCTCTGAGCCCTGACTCCTCTGTCCACTGATGCCTGCATGTAGCTGTCTGTGTTTCCTGGGGCCTGGAGGAGGGTCCCACGTCTCCATTTGACCCCTCCCTCTGTCGTCTTCCCTGAGGTCCAGGGCCAGCCTCAGAACACCCCTCCCAGGTGCAGGAGGGCCACTGAACAGCCCCTTGAAGAAGCGGCCAAGCTGAGCAGAGATGGTGCTTCTGGGCCTGCATCCACCCAGAGTGGCCCCAGGGATCTGAGTTCTAGTCCCCACTCAGCAGCGTAGCTTCCCTGGACCTCCCTCAGCCTCAGCTTCTCCAACCTCCTTATGGAGTAGTTGTGATGATTCTACACGTTAGCCCACATAAAGTGCTCCCTAAGTGCCTGGCACGTACTTAATATTCAACAAATGTTACCAGTGACCAAAAGCAGGGAGTAGGTAGAATTCAGGAATGACCCTGTCCTCCTCTGTCTCCATCCTCACCCTCCTCCT
Organism: Perodicticus potto; assembly: GCA_963574655.1. Taxonomy (NCBI): domain Eukaryota; kingdom Metazoa; phylum Chordata; class Mammalia; order Primates; family Lorisidae; genus Perodicticus; species Perodicticus potto. The sequence goes on along the minus strand of CAUYRH010024481.1, from coordinate 33,718 downwards.
TCTACTCTGGGGCTTCTGGGTACACATGTTCCCACACAGTGTCATCTGATGGTGGGGGACAGGGGAAGGGGTGGGATTCCTTCCGGCCCCAGGCTCAGAGAATCTCTCCACTCAGACCATCCCTGAAATTGGAAAATTCACCATTATAAATAATAGTAATAACCACCATCTAGGAAGTTCTGGCCAAGGAAAAAACTTGGTAGGAGGAACAAGCATTATTTCACTGAAGCTATTGATAGTCATGCATTTATCAGGTATCTACCGAGCAAGTACTGAGAGGGGCGATACAAAGCTTCCTGTCCTCAGCCACCTGAGTCTCTGGGTCCCTCCCACTGCAGGTGCCCCTGGGACAAGCAGCTCATCAAGCTATTAGTAAGTCATTAACATCTTAGCATGAATAAGTTAATCACATACTGGCCTTATGGAGGAGGAAGGAGGAGCAGCCACAGGAAGGGTGGACCGAGGAGGGGCTCCTCGGCTGCTTGGTTTTGCTAGAGGGAGAAAGGGAGCTTGAAGAAAGCCAGGGAAGGGCCAGACCTCCCCCATCCCCTAATTGCACTTTAACTGAAGTCGAGGGACGCAGGGTCCTGAGGAGACAGAGCCCCTGCTGGGGAGGCAGGATGTGGGCTGCTGTGTCCAGCTCCGGTGTCCCACTCTGTCTTCCCATGTGCCCATCACAGGCAGCCAGGTTTCCATGTGACAATTGCATTTGGAGCCAGTTTTATTCCTCTGTGATTTGGTCTGGGAGGAGGGTATCTGCTTAGAGAACCAAACCCCCAAGTAACCAGGAATATCTAGCTTAGGGTTAGGGTGAAGGAAAAATTATTAAATAAATGGCTTATTAAATTGCATTGGTATGGCTGGTGGGTCTTATAGCCAAAATGCTTTCTGTGGTTTACGTGAATAAGTTGTAGTTTGCTTTGTGTTTTTGTTTCTGTATCTGTGACGATGGCCAGTTTGACAGATTGTTTGCCATCCCAAGGTTCCAATTTGCGTATTTACTCTTCCTTGTTAGTGTTCTTAGGTCTAACACACCTCTCAAGAGAAGATCTCAGAGACAAGGGCAAAAGAGTGGAGCAAAATGCAACAGGGGAACTACTGGGAATGCACAGACTTGGGGTCACTAAGTCCACAGGTGCTACCTAGGGGATGAGGCTTGAGTCCCAGTCTTTTAAGGGAAGAAAGCTTGCAGGGACAGGGGGCAAAGAATGGAGAAAATGACCCAGGGTTGGAGAGGAAAAGACCTGCCAGGCTAGAGCAATCATGAGTGACTGAGTGGAGGGCCTAGGACTGTTGAGCCAGGGAGAGCCTAAGCAATACGTGCTTGAGGAAACAGAATCAGGCTGCTCTGTGCGTGGGATTGAAGGGAGGGGTGGGGGCAGGCTGGTGGCATTGAGAGAGGGGCAGGTGCTCTCTGAGCAAATAATTGTCTCCAAAATTAGAGAGGATGAGCTGAGCTGTTTAGATGACATCAGCCCCGGGCCTGCCAGCCCTCCTCAGCAGATGGACCTGGGAGATGGGCATGTTGTCACCTATGCATCCTCCAGAAGTCCCCCTCCTCGCACACCATGTCATCTTGTAGTTTCAAGTGGGCAGGACACCCAGCATAAGCCAGCTGGATGGGGTGCAGTCCCCGGGGGCCTGGCCACAATCAGTCACTCCTCTGAGAGCAGGACAGGCTTGCTCCTGGCAAGGCTGAAGGTGAGCTCACCCAGAGGAGCTGGGGCATGAAGGATGGTGAGGGGCTGTCCTGCCAGCCAGAGCTCCACCCATCCTGCCATGCTGCTCCTGGGGCAGCCCCCGTCCACCTGCTGTCCTCCTCACCTGGCTCAGTGGCTGGAGATCCTCCTTGGAGCAGTGCTCCAGCCCCAGCCCCAGCCCCAGCCTCTGACAAAGTATGTGGACTCGAGACTCTGTGAACCCAGGTCCTTCTCCTGCCTTGGCCACTCAAAAGCCATGTGACCGTGGGCAGTTCTCTTACCTTCCTAAGCCTGTTTCCACATATCTAAAAAGGGAGGTACTAGTGCCCACTTCCCCTGGCCCCTGAGGTGGATGGGAGGCACCTTGTCAACAGCCATAATGATGATGATGTTAATAACCACAGTAGCTAATACTTAAGCACTATTAACGCTATCGGGCACTGTCCCAAACATTTTGCATATATCAATTCATTTAATTCTCACAATTCATTTAATTCTACCCTATGAGGTAGGTGCTGTTTTTACCCCCACTTTACAGATGAGGATACTGCGGCACAAGGCAGTTAAGCCCCAAACTCAAGGTTGCATGTCTAGTGAGTAGCCAAGCCAGGATTTGGGGTTCCATCTGTGCCCCTAACCTCTACCTGCCCTGGCTTTCTTGTCTATGAATGTTTCAAGTAGGTGCCCGCCCTGTTCCAGGGGCAGGTGCCCAACTTTAACACTCATGAGGTTATCTCAAATGGGCTGCCCATGCCCTCTGTTCTCCCAGGTACTCCCCATCCTCAAGAAGTCACCTGCCCACACCCATCACCATGGCCATGGCCCAGGATGCCTCCATCATGGCTGTCCTGGGGTTCTGGCAGCAGCCTCTGGGATGGTTCTGCCTGCTCACTCACCTGTCCCCTCCTCTGGCCTATCCTACAATTCACCAGTCTCCAGGGACAGCACCTCAACTACTTTGTCTTCCTATCACCACCCTCTCTAGCCAGCCAGATGTGAGCCCCACACCCTTGTTCAGTGTTCTTGGTCGGTGAGTGCCTGAGTACCAGCTGTGAAATGCTTTTCATATCTTCCACAGACGTGAGCTGTGAGCCTATGAGCCCTGGCTACACCTGTGCACGTGGGTTTCCGATGACAGTCCACCGGGTAATGGGTCCCCTCTTGGATTAGCTGTCACTTTTAGACCTCCAAGTTTCCATTCTTCTCCATTACCTTCACATAAGTGGGAGATTATTGCCCTATTTTCATATATTTTTCATTAATAGCCATGATGGGGGGGGGGTGCAGCTGGTGACCCAGAGAAGGAATCCAGTTCATTTGTTCATTCAACATCTCTGAGAAAATAACAGCAGGAGGGTCCTGACTAGTTAGGCCTAAAAAAAAATCCCTTCCCCAGGACAGGAGGCTGGTGACTTCTCAAGGTCACAGAGGATCCCTTTCCATGATATTTTCTCTACTAAAGAACACGAGCGCATCAGTTAAAGATTCCTGTTACACTGAGTTTGGGACCTACAGAAAACATCTGTAAAGATGAGAATATTGGAAGGTTGGCAGCAGAAGAAACTGCTAGAGAGGGCATGTGAGGTCCCAGGACCGTGCATAGACACTGTCATTGTCACCTTCTTTTGCATTCAGGGACTCATGTGACAGTCACTGAGAAACCAATCTGTGCCAGGGACAGAAGAAGACACAGGCCTGCCCTTGAGGACTTTGAAGTCCAGCAAACAGATCTGCCATTGCTGAGACTTGTTTCTTTCACTCAAACCCAGGTAGAAACAAGGTTCCAGGAGCAATGGAGTTTTGTGTTCACTTCAGCTGATTGGGCAAGATAGAGTGAGTTTGTGAGCTTCCCCAAGATGCACACTCAAAATCCTAGTCCAAGTCTCTGTGCAGAGGCTCTGGTCCTGGCAGGTGAAGGGCCTGCGTTTTGGCTTCAGTTGCTTCAACCCAACATGCAGCAAGAGCTAGACAGACACACAGGGCTACGGGTCACCTTCAGTACCAAAGCCTGAGACATGATTATTTACTTAAGCACTTAATTAGCTGAGAGAACCTGTGGCTGTCCTCATCTAGGCAGTGGCAAAATGTCCAGAAGGGTGGTCAGCTCTTGGCCATCAGATGTCCAGCTACTGTCTACCCTTGGCCAGTCAGATCAAGGGTAAGTTTCTCTGGCCCCCTCTGACCCTGAACAGCTCTCCCTACCTCTATCAGACTGCTACTTGTCGTATGGTGGGAAAGGCTGAGAGCAAAGTCCAGACACAGTGTCTCTGGACTTTTTCTCTGCTACCTCCACAAGTCGTATCTTTTATTGGGGTGAGAGTCAGATAACATAAAATTAACTGTTAAAGTGACCAATTCTGTGGCATTTAGTAAACTCGCAATACTGCACAATCATCATCTCTACCTAGTTCCACAGCATTTTTAATCACCCAAAAGGCAGCCACCTCCTTCCCCTTCTTTGAGCCCTGCACCCACCACTCTGCATTCTGTCCATATGGACCCTGTTTTGCTTGTTTCCTATGACTGGCACCACTACACACTGTGTGACCCTTTCTGTTTGACTTCTTTCACTTCACACGATGTTTTTGAAGTTCATCCACATTGTGGCATATATCAAAGTCATTCTTTTTTGTAGCTGACTAATATTCCATTGTAGGAATATACAATTATTTACCCATCCGTCAACAGACATTTGGGCCTTTTCCACCTCTGGCTACTGTGAATAGTGTTGCTATCAACATGTGTGTGCATGTGTTTATTTGAGCACCTGTTTTCTTTTGGAATAGACCTAGGAGTGGAATTGCTGGATCATGTGGCAATTCTGTTTAACTCTTTTGAATAACTGCCAAACTTTTTGGCAGTGGCTGAACCATTTTACATTTCCACCAGCAATGTCCGAATGTTTCAATTTCTTTCCAACCTCACCAACATTATCTATTTTCCATTATTTTCTTATTATAGTTATTCCTAGGGGGTATAAATTGCTACCTAGTTATGGTTTTGATTTGTGTTTCCCTAATCATTTATATGTTTTCTTTTGAGAAAAGTCTGAAGTTCTTTGCCCACTTTTTAACTGTGTTTTTATTGTTTCGTTATAAGAATACTTTATATATTCTGGAGAATAGACTCTTGTCAAATATGTGATTTGCAAATATTCTCTCATTCTGTAAGTGGTGTTTTTATTTTCTTGATGTTCTTTAGTGTACAGAAGCTTTTGACTTTTAACGAGTCCAGTTTATTTTCTCTTTTGGTATTTATGCTTTCTGTGACATATCTAAGACTCTATAGCAGGGGTCCTCAAACTATGGCCCGCGGGCCACATGCTTCTGTGTGAATTGTATTTGTTCCCATTTTGTTTTTTACTTCAAAATAAGATATGTGCAGTGTACATAGGAATTTGTTCTTAGTTTTTTTTTTTAAACTATATTCCGGCCCTCCAACGGTCTGAGGGACAGTGAATTGGCCCCCTGTTTAAAAAGTTTGAGGATGCCTGCTCTATAGCTAAATCAAGGTCATGAAAGTTTACCTCTTATATTTTATTCCAAGAGTTTTATAGTTTTTATCTCTTCTATTTATATTCTTGATTCATTTTCATGATATTTTCATGTGAAATAGGGGTCCAACTTCATTTTTTGGCAAGTGGACATCTGATTGTCCCAGTCTTGGCACCCTTGTCAAAATGGACATAAATGTAAAGTATTGAAATTAACCATGACCCCTGGCCTTACCTCCACGGTTTCCCTTCTTGGGCTTCACAGGAATCTCAAACTGAGTCCTGAAGCAAGAGCACTGTCAGCTCTTGTGTAAATCCCAGATGGCAAATAATCTCTCTGTTTGTCAGACAGATAAGCTGCAGCTATCAAAGCTGCCCCTTCCGCCCTTCTCAATGACCCAGCAAAGCACACATGGCGTCACATTGCACAGCCTCTGGCCCTTCGTCTGTGCATCCAGAGCAGTGCAGCACATGGGCCTCGTAGCCCAGCACACGTGGGCAGGTGGCTCCATGGTCAGGGGTGTGTCTACTCAGGGCCTCACACAGTGGTTTCACAGGGGATCATGCATCCCCCCAAAGGCTGTATCGGGGGTGGTCCCATTCACACCCTCACCTCAGCCCCTCTTCCTGGGTCTTTCATGTTTTGGGAAAGGCAGAGCATCAGTGCTGGGAAGGGCCTTAGGGATATGTGATCTAGGGGCTCTTAACCCGGGGCACACGACCCGGAGGGTTTGGGGACCTGTGAACATCTGCAAGCTTCTGAGCATGCAGGCATGACTCTGCATGGTTTTTAGGGAAGAGGACTCATAGCTCTCACCACATCTCAGAAGGGTTCATGACCCAGAGATTTAAGGACCACTGAGTGTAACAGATGACTGATTAGCAGCAGAGCTGAAATGGAGTCCCCCGTAAGTCCCAGGACACAAGCTCAGTATGCACAGTGGTGGGAGTAGTGACATCAGAAGGAGGACTTTGGGCAGAAGGCCTACCACACCCCTGGGCTCTTATGCTTCTTGGGGTTTATCACATTGGCACACATGGAAGAGGGTCTCCTTCATACATTAAAGGCACAATGTGACATCTCTGGGCACACCTGTGACACAAGACCAATTGGAAAGCTGTCACAAGGGCTGAATTCTGCCAGCCAATGCTGAAAGGCTTGGAAACCCATCCAGCCCACGGCAGGCTGAGCCTCCCTGATCCGAACTTCTGAAATCCAAAATGTTCCTAGACCCAAAACTACGTGAGCACCAACATGACACCACAGTGGAGAATTCCACGCCTGACCTCATGTGAAGGGTCACAATCAAAACTTTGTTTCATGCACAAAATTATTAAAAATATTATATAAAATTACCTTTACTCTATATGTATAAAGAATTTCATGTTTAGACCTGGGTCCCATCCCCAAGATATCTCATTATGTATATGGAAATATTCCAAAATCTGAAAAAATTCAAAGTCAAAAATATTTCTGGTCCCAAGCATTTCACATAAGGGATTCTCAACCGGCCTGAGATCTCCTTACAAAGCCTGTATCCAAACCCACTAGATGGCTCCCTGCAGGAGCCCACCTGCCCGTCTTTCTGCTTATTTGATTAAACTCTCTTCCTCCAGGAAGCCTTCCCTGTGTAGACTCCAGGAGGCTCTTCATTCCATTCCAGTCGCTTCTCAGCATCACACTGGGTGTGCACCTGTCTTTCCTAGCACCCTGAGACTGACTTCAGAGCAGCCTCTCCGGGGTGGCCCCCCAAGTTCTGCGTAAGGCTCATTTTTACTTGTGGGGCAGTGGTGGGGGGTGCATCATCATTAGAGGGTGGAACTTTTGGCCAGACGACAGACTGACAGGAGCGCACCTCTGGCATCACTCAAGGGCAGTTTATTGAACATGCTGCAGGAATTCCGAGCCTGTAACTCAAGCAAAGAGGGAACTAGGCACCGCTGCTCTTAGAAATATTTACACCACGAGCCACGACTTCTAGGCTGCGCAGTATCACAGGGACAGGGGACCAAGCTCCACTCATGAAACTCAGCTCATAGCAACAAAAATCAAGAGTCAGAAGCTTTGTAGGACACCTCTCTAGAGAGAGGACCAAAGACAAATCACATACCCACAGTCCTAACAACAGGCAGCAGGATTATGCTGCCCTCCTCAAAAACAACTGTGAATTTGACATTCCCTTTGGTGAAGAGGCAGTGACATGCCCTGGAAAGAGCACAGAGCTGGAGTCAGCCCAGCCTGAGGTGCAGACGGGCCGGTGCTACAGCCTCTCAGGGGACCGGGGCTCCTTGTCTGTCCCAAAGATGCTGATTGCATCTTCCTTGCAGGACTGGGTGAGAATTAGAAGCAATGTGTGTATCTGGCACATAGATGCTTAATAAATGGTATTAGCTGTCGATAAAGGAGGGGGGCAGGTGACACCAGGCGGTAGAAAATCCTCACTTTTCCTTCAGCTGGCTTTGTGAATTGGGTGCAGCTGGTGGTCTGAGAAGGCGCGCATTGCCTCCTGAGTAACGGAGTTGTCCTGCAGTCGTTTTTGGTGAGGCTGGTAAAAGCTGTCTGACTCCACACCTCCTGGTGTCCTGGTGGCAGGTCTCATTCCCCACCCCCCAATGCCATCAGGGGAAGCAAAGCCACTCTGACAGCTGCTGATATGGCACAGAAACAAGCTAGCCCCGCCCCCTCCCCTCTCCCTCCTTCTCTCTCCAGGGATGACGACAGCTTCCTCTGGCTGAGCAGGCAATTATGGTTTGAGCCTCCAAGCAAGGAAAGAAGAAGTCCTAAGTCCACCAGGGACCTAATAGTGTCCCTCAGAGCTTTAGAGTAGGTAAGCCACGGTGCAGAGTTGAGTGCTATAGACAGTTTAAAAACTCAAGGACCAAGGATCAGGGCATGGCAGACATGGGCAGAGGCGAAGTCATCTCTTCTTTCAGGTGCTGAGGTGGGTGGGGTCATGTCCTATCGGGTGGCTTTCCTGGCTGGGGTGCTGGCCGGGGTGCTCTTGCCCTGGGAGTCCTTGAAGTCTCCCCCTCGTGCCCCTTTGGTCTTGGTCGGCCCACTTCGGGTGCTGCTGGCACTGCCTGTCACCCCGCTAGCCCCGAGGTCAGCACCTGCAGAGCTGGGGTGATAGCCGTAGCTGCCGCTGCTAATGACAGCTGAGGAAGAAGAGCCAAAAGCAGATGAAGGAGGTAGTGTCAGCAGTGACAGCTCCCACAACTGCTGTCCCAACAGCTTCCTCTAATCTGACACCTTATTCAGTTCCCACGATGGCCCTCAGCGGTCAAGAAACACAAGAGTGGGTTGAGACCCTACCATGTGTCACACTCTGGGTGACATAAGGTCCATATAAGACAGACACAGCCCTGCCCTCCCGGAGACCCTGGGACAACCCAACTCCCAGTCCTTTCTCCAGATGACACTGCATCAGGGGACAGGCGGGAAGGGAAAGGGACAATCATGATCTCAGTCTCCACTTCCACAGGACAGATCAAGAATAGCTTTCCTCTGAGGACAGAGAACTGTCCTCAGACAGGACAGAAACTTCTAGGTGGCATACCTTTTCCCAAGGTCCCCAGCTTTCCCACCCCAACCCCTCCCTCAAGACCCAAATACTCACAGATGCTCACAGAGGATGGATTCTCACCAGACATCCTGTAAGTCAGAAAGTTAGAGAAGGATGAAATCTCAGGGAACTTCTGGATTTAGTGAAACCTTAAATGCAGTCACTTTAATCCATCCATGTAACAACCAAAGAGCCTGAGATTATAACTTCCACTTTGCAGAAGAGAAAATAACAGGCACGCAGACCTTAAGATGTTCCCCAGGACCCACAGCTGGCAGGTGGCTGAGAGCTAACCCCAGGCCCTCCTGAGCCCGGCCCTCTGCACAGCTCTGCCACCACCTGTGATGTGTCCTCTGCGGGAAGCTGCAGCTGAGCTCATAGCCAGACCACTGCGTTCCTTGTGCTACCTGCTGTTCTCACCTTCCAGCCCTGGGCTTAGCCCCTCAGCAGCTTTGGTCCCCTCTGCCCCGCCCACCTGCACTCCTCGCCCTCCAGCAGCTTCCTGTAGGTGGCGATCTCCACGTCCAGAGCCAGCTTCAGGCTCATGAGCTCCTGATACTCCCGCAGCATCCGCGCCAGCTCCTCCTTGGCCTGGTGCAGGGCGGCCTCCAGCTCAACCAGTTTGGCCCGGGCATCCTTGAGGGCACAGTCCCCCCGCTGCTCGGCATCGGCAATGGCCGTCTCCAGGTTGGCACACTGAAAGGGCAAAAATGGAGAAACCATCAGAACAGAAAATAATTTCTAGATCTACAGGTTAAGCAGAACAACCTTCTCATTTTACAGATGGGGCTGAGGGTGACAACAAAGGTGACACTGAGGAAGAGCTGCAAAGACCACACCAGAGCCCACCTCCCTATTTTCTATTGCAGATGGATGCTCAAAGGTGTTGTCACAGGAAGCCACACTGGTCGAATTTCATGAGTGCAGAAAGAAATGGCAATATTTGCAAGGTAGTAGTGCCTGGGGCTGGAGGCATCTGTGTCTATGGATTCACAGTCCCCAGGTCCTGGAGCATCAGGCCTGTTACCGCAGCCAGGGTGCCTTGCAGACAGCACACCAAGGGCCCCACTGCGGCCAGCTTCCTGCTGCAGGATGTCTCCCCAGCAGACACCTTCACCATTGGCGACCAGAGCACGTGCTTCTGGACTCTTCCAGTTCTGGGTGGGGAGGGTCTATATGAACACCCCACAACCAGCTTGAAGGTGTGAGAGAGCCTTTCCTAAGACCAAGAGGTAGTTACGACACTAAATTATAGTGACAACCTCAGAAACCGGGCTCTGATGACGTCCAGGGCACTGTGATGCCAAGTGCCATTGAACAGTGTATGTGGGGGGAGAAAGGCCCTCAGAGAACTTGCGATGAGCCGAAGGTGGAGTCTTGAAGCTGAGCCGCATCCCCACATCACGCAGAGGGCCGTGGGGCACAGAGAGGAGCACAGGCAGCTTGGCTCTTCCCGTTTGGCAATTCTACCCCTCTAGGAGTTGGCCTGATTCTTAGGGAGGTCACAGGAAGGATCCTCCTGCCCCCCGGATTGATTCCCTCCTGACACAGTGTTTAAGATTTACTGCTGTCAGATAAAACAAGGTGCCCAGCCAAAGCGGAAATAAGGGTCCCCGGAGGGCGGGATCTACTGCTATGTCCCATCCTGAGAGTGGGAACACGGTGGCCACACAGGCACCTGACATGCACCTCTGCACCCCACATATGTTCTGTGTCCTGAGGGGCACAGGACTACCCTCAGAAGGGACCTGAAGGGGACATGGGGAAGGTTTGTTAGACACAGGAAGAGAGGGAGAAAGAAGAACCTAGGTTCCAGTCCTGGGTCCCGCTCTCTCCCGCCCAGGGTCTCATCCTGGCTCCCCACCCTCTCCTGTCCAGCTCCCTCCCCGCTCTCTCCTGCCCAGGGTTCCAGTCCTGGCTCCCCCTCTCTCCCGCCCAGGGTCGGTCTCATCCTGGCTCCCCCTCTCTCCTGCCCAGGATCTCATCCTGGCTCCCCCTCTCTCCCACCCAGGGTCTCATCCTGGCTCCCCACTCTCTCCTGTCCAGCTCCCTCCCCGCTCTCTCCTGCCCAGGGTTCCAGTCCTGGCTCCCCCTCTCTCCCGCCCAGGATCTCATCCTGGCTTCCCCTCTCTCCTGCCCAGGGTTCCAGTCCTGGCTCCCCACTCTCTCCCACTTAGCTCCCTCATCTACAACCTGAGAGTCAGAGCAACAGGCGTGAGTCTCAGCCCAATTCTGGGCAGGGTGCTCACATGACGGCAGGGGTACCGAGATGGGAGGAAGAGGGGCTGAGGATGGCCCAGGACTCCTGAGTCAGGGTCAGAAGGTTTGCTTTTTCCTAAAAGGTGGGCCCATTTCTGCATCCACAGGAGAAAGCTGAACTTTGGCGTCCTTTGTGAGGAACTGCCCACCTGCTTCTTCACGTTCCCGATCTCACACCGCAGCCTCTGAATGAGCCGGTTCAGCTCTGACATCTCATTCTTGGTATGTTTGAGGTCGTCGCCGTGCCTGCTGGCCGCCAGCTGCAGCTCCTGGATCTGGTTCCCAGGGACAGGAAGTTGGTGCTGAGATGAGGCAGGGGACGATCCACACCTCCCACCCCCACAGGAGCACCAACGTAGGGGCTCTGGAGGTCAAGGGTTTTCTCCCTGAAGGCCCCAAAGGGTTTCACCCCAAAGCATAGCTCTGCTACTCAGACCACTCCTAGACTCCTCTTCCTCTGAGAGGTCTTCCCACGGGCTCAGAAAAGAGCTCAGGGCATCTCCTTCTCTCCTCCCACCCCACCCCCCGGCCCATCCATAGCTACTCCTCCATGTGTGACTCTTCCTCCACCCTGCAGCCACGTGGCCTGATTCCTGCAAATGCGGTTGTTCTACAGTGTGAACACTCACTTCTGCTCTCCATCAGAGGCCCCCCCTCTGAGGGGTCCCCCACTCCCAGGATTGTCTCTGATAGAATCAGAGTGTCACTGAACCCTTGGTTAAGACCCCTCTTCCATTCAACAGAGGTGTCTCCTGCATTCACTATGGCGTGACCCTCCCCAAGAACAGAGGGGCAGTGGGGGAGGGAGGTCCACCCGGAGCCCACCTTAGTCTGGTACAGCGCCTCGGCCTCGGCCTTGCTCTTCAGGGCAATCTCCTCATAGTGGACACGGACCTCAGAGATGATGCTGTCCAGGTCCAGGCTGCGGTTGTTGTCCATGGACAGGATGACAGAGGTCTCACTGGCATGAGTCTGGATCTGGGCGATCTCCTGTGTTGAGAGATGGGGACAGAGTCAGAATGCCTTGGCTTCTGCCTCTGTCTGTCAGTCCCTGTGGGCATTTCTTGGAAGAGCAGGAGAAGCCCTCAGCTGGAAAGAGGCAGGGAGAGGTGGGGCATGGGAGTGTCCTCACCGCATCGTACAGACACTTGAGGAACTTGATGTCTTTGTCCAGAGAGTCCACTTTGGCCTGAAGCTCCACCTTGGCAGCATAGGCTGCATCTGCATCCTACCGGGGGCACCCAGAGCCACCAGTCAGCATGGCCATCGTCCCTTCGCCCTACCCTCACCCCCAAAGCCACCTGATTTCCTATATTTTTGCCCACAAAGGGAAGCATATTGATGAATACTTGTTCAATATTAATGTTGTCTCAGGCTCACTGGATCTTTGGGGACAGGGAAAGGGGCATGGGCACTGCCCTTCCTCTGTGCTGCCTGGAGGAAGCAAACCCAGAAAGGAAGTCGTTTCCTCTGATCACACAGGAAGGCTGAGCTAGACCAGACTTTCCCAGTTCCCGGACTTATTCCAGAATTCTGTCCTGTCTGTCTCTGGCCTTGTCCCAGGTGTGTGTCCTTCCTCTCCAACTCGCTGGAGACCAGGACTATGACTCCACCCTCATCAGGTACCAGTGCCCTCCTTGGTGACCTGGGCGGAAGTTCTGGGGCAGTTAATTAGGATGGGGGTGCAAGAGGTACCAGAGTCCAGGGTCTTTTCTCTCCCTTACCTTCTTGAGCACCACGAACTCATTCTCGGCTGCCGTGCGCCTGCTAATCTCCACCTCATACCTGTGGGCAGGAAGAGAAGATGGTGGAGCCCTCAGCCCTCTTGGGCAAGGGACCTCCTCTTCCCATTGGCTGGGGAAGTGCTCCAGGTGCAGGGTTCCCAGCAAGGTATCCAGGTAAGCACTAAGAGGCTGGTGACAGGAGTAAGATGTCCCTGGGGGCCTTGCTGGCATCCCACTCCCTATATCCTAGGAAAATGCCCACCTGCCTATTGGGCACCCCAAACCAGCAACAGACCCTTTCAGTGGGTTAGCGAGCACAGGGACTTCTTCTTCACCCAGGCAGGACATTTTCATCACAGAATAGGCCTTTTCCCCACCACCAGAGAAGGGGACATGAGCTCCTGACCCTGGAGCTTGCTCCCTCCCCTTCTAAAACATAATGGCATGAAGATTAGCAGAGCCCAGAGCCACATGACCAGTGACCCTGTGGTGGCCCTGGCTCACCTCTTCTTGTAGTCCTCTACCAGGTCCCTCATGCTCCTCAGCTCTGAGTCCAGCCTCACCCTGTCCCCCGACAGCGCCTCCAGCTGCTTCCGCAGGCCGCTGATGTAGCCCTCGAGGATGGGCTCCAGGTTCTTCTTACAGTTGTTCAGGTCCAGCTGCTGCAGCAGCTCCCACTTGGTCTCCAGCACCTGGTTCTGCTGCTCCAGGAAGCGCACCTGGAACCCGAATGGACAGACACCTGGAACTGTACTGGATGTTATCCTGCCCCATAGACATGCACCGTCCACTCCCCCGGCTAATAGAGTTTTGTAAAGTCATCTTGCTGAAGTCCTAGCTCCCCACCCTGGGCACCCCACGCAAATAAGACCCTATACAAACGCTCATTCCATGGCCGCCAGGACAATCAGTTGCTGAAAACTTTCTGAAGACAGAGATTCCACAACTTTGTTCTATTGCCTGACCCTAGTCCCAGGACTTGATCTCTCAGCTAAGGGTTTCTTCCTGTGCCATGAGCCCTTCCCTCTAAATAATGCTGGGTTCTGTTAGCCCTTCATGTTTGAGCTGGCATGCCGTCCAGCTGTCCTCCAGAATCCCATCACTCTTCCTCAGATCACCTGATGCTTTACTCAACTTCCCACCCTTCTCTGCAAGGTCCGCAAAGTAGACAGCTCATGCTCCTGTTCCTCTGCCGAACCTCCCTCACACATCTCTTCTCCTCCGCAGAGGACCAGGAGCCTTCCCAAGGCCAGCTGCACAAGGTCTCCCTGCATAATGCCCGGTCCATTCCCAGGCAGCAAGGAAGTTACTCAGACCTCACAGGGCTGCCTCGTCCCCCTCCTATGCAACCCACCTTGTCGATGAAGGAGGCGAACTTGTTGTTCAGAGCCTTGATCTGCTCCCGCTCCTGGGTGCGCACCTTCTGGATCTCAGGGTCTAGCTCCACGTTGAGGGGTGCCAGGAGGCTCTTGTTGACAGTGACCTGGTAGATGCCTCCGGGCGGGCACAAGGATGGACATGCTGGGCCTAGGGCCACACTCCCAAACATGCTACCAGCAAAGCCACTGGGCCGGCCCCCTCCATACCCAGAGCCATGCCTGAAGCTGTAACTTCCAGCCCGAACACCACCACCAGCCAAGTTAAGAGGAATACGTCTATTCCCTCCGAAGTTGTAGAGGCTCCGACTGCTGAAGCCAGCCCCAGCCCCTTTGCCAGCTGCCCGGTAGGAGGCCAGGCTGCCCATGGCTGTCCGTGGCAGCACTGCTGAATGCACACTGAAGTTGCCCTTGTCACTCCCAGATTTGATGTTCAACTGTCGACTCATGGTGGGAAAGATGGGATTGACAACCGGAGAAAAGCAGTCACCAAGGGACAGAGAACACACCAGTAGAACACCGGAGTACTGCCTCCTTTTATCCCTGCTGAGCCCAGGACACCGGAAAAGGGCGTCTCTCCACTATCTCCCTTCCCCTGCTGAAGGTCCAGACCCGTGGGCCATTTGTAGAACAGAGATCTCCAAGCCCTTTGCAGCAACAAAGCTCTTCTGATATTAAGTGGAATATGCTGGCCTTGCAGACTGGAGTGGGCTAATTCAGGGTTTATCTGTGCTCCCTAATTAGGGACCTGGAGAGTTATCCCCTGCAGAGATCTCCCAGCATTATTTTTCTAGTGCTTCCTCCCTTCTGCTTATCCATCAACAAGAAGGATAAATTCTGGTTTCATCCAGATAGAGCTCATCTGAAAACCCCAGGTTTCCTTCCAATAGAAACCATCTCCCAGGACCCATTCTTGCTGAGGAGCTGGGGGTGTTTATGCCAGAGAAAGGAAGATGTGGAAAGGAGATGATTTTTCTTGGGAAGGAATCTTCAAAGATCTCAACCCAAGAAAGGGCTCCTCTCTGGTGGTGATGAGGACCACAGCTGTCCAACAATCGAATGGAGCCCAGGAAAGAAGTGGGAAAGACCGTGTGACACTGCATGGCCCCGGCCAGGGGTATGTCTGGGGCTTTCTGTATTGGACAGGCCCTGGGTTGTGGTCACCTTCAAGTTGCCCTTCCAACCCTGAGGACCTCTTCAATAGCTGGCATTTCCTCCAGCTGGATTCTTCTCTCCTGTACAAGATTATCTGTCCTATCCCAGGAGGTTGCGCAAGAGCTGGGGAAACAGCCTGTGGCTGAAGTCACCAAGGGACAGGAACCCACGAGTTTCCCTTCCACATTCAGGGTGGGTTCTTCAGCAGTTTCCTCATCACTTCAGGAAGCTAATCAACTTTGGAATAGGAAGTATCAACCCTTTAAGAGCTCAGTTTGTCCTGGTAAAGTGGAATGTTAAAAAATTATTTCTAAACTATGAATCTTGCAGCTGCCCTAAAGCATGGCTCCAACCACTTCCTATAACTAATTTGGGAGGCCTTGCCTGTCCGGATCAGGCAGAGGGTGATAGACATCTGCTTCTGCTGCTGGGGAGGAGAGGACAGGAAGATGGGCCTGGAAGAGGTAGGGGGAGACTGAGGTCTGGAACCTACCTCAGAGGACCTTCCCCTACGCAGAGCACTTTCTTCTCAGTCCCTATGGCAGCAGTGGAAGGTCCTTCTTCTGGGATGCTGTCCTCCAGCCTTCCTGGCAGGGCCTAGCCCTGGGGCCCAGACGGACATAATCAAAGTGCTTGCTTGTGGTTTTCTGAGCCACACTGCCAGCACAGCAGCAGATGTAAAGTTAGCTGAGGTGCTGCCCCAGGTGCTGGTGTGTGAATGGCAACAAATAGAGAAAGTTCCTGACCTGGGGATGACCACAATATGGCCCAGCCCCCAGGAAACCTGCAGACCAATGGGGAATGTACATAAAGAAGTTGATCCTGGACCAAAGCTCCAGAATAAAAAAAGTGTGTTATGAACAATGGATCAGAGGTGTGCTGAAGAATGGGTAACTCCAGGGCTCTTAGGGACCTCCAGGAGGTTGGGCTTATTATATCCCAGATAGGGCTCACCAATGAGCTGGCTCAGAGCAGATGCCCAGGAGTGGAGGGGCTTGGGGGGATCCTTACAGGAGTTGTAGCAATGGTGGCAACAATAGCAGTTGTAGTAACAATGATAGTAGCAACAGAAAAAGTGAAGTCTTATTATTCACCTTACACATGCCAGGCTTGTTCCAAGCATTATCCAGGATGTCTAATTTAACCCTCATGTTACAAACCTCATTTACAGTGAAGAAACTGAGGTTTCGAGACCTTAAGGAACTTGCTCAAAGTCACTCAGCAAGTAAATGGGCTGGGCCTGGAATTCAAGTGCATCTGGGTTCAAAGACCATGTTCCTGACTATTGTGTTACAGGCTACAGATGAAAGTTTGTGGCAAAGATGCAAAAACTTTCAGATGCACGTGGGTGCCATGGGGCCAAGTCCCTCCTGCCTATATTTCTATCCTGTTTTGGAGACAAGGATGCTATGAGCAAAGGGGAGATTGTCACCGAGCTAAGGGCTTGTATAGGGTTTGCCAAAGGTTAGACCCTGCTCTAGGGTTCAGAGAGAAAATTGTCCTAAATAAAGATGGGCAGAGGGAAGGAAGATACTCAGTTTCATGGGGCGCTATGTTATTCTAGAATTCCTGGTAGCCAACTCTTTACTCAGCCTGCCTGAGGGTGAGTCCCAATCTGATGGGACAGCTGGGCCTCTTCCCGGGGACTTTAACAAAAGAAAACTTACAAAGCAAGAAAGAAAGGCACAAGGGTGGATCCTCAAGGCTGTAGGAGACTTAGGGTCAACCGCAAATTTTCAGATGCCCATAGAAATACTTCAGAATCAGCTGAGCCCTGGCATTCTCAGAAGTGAGAGGCTAGGCAGGGGTCCTGGTGCCCTTTGTGTTCATTCCAGAACATTTCCTGAGTGCCTCCAATGAACCAGGTCTGTGCTGAAGACTGATCAGTAAGGGTATGAAGATGGTGATAGAGGTGACGATGGTGGAGGCTATGACAGAAAGTTGGAGGCAGAGTGGAATTTCCTGACAAGAGTGTTGTGATCGTGGCCGCACAGAAGTGCCCCTCCTAACTGGCTCCTAGGGAACTTAATTGTAGGGGAATTTTCTTTGACCCACTCAGCCAGATCTCTCTGACAGTTCCAGCCTTCCTGTGCTGGATCCCCTTTAATTAGTCCTCACACTCCACCCTCTGGTCTCTGAGTTCATCAGCCTAATGAGTGTCCCTAGGCCTGAGGAGACAGATTCATTCAATAAGTATAACCCTGAGTACCTACTGTGTGCGCAGCTCTGGGCCAGACACTGAGGACGTGTCTGAGCGCCCTCCTCCCCCTCCGGGAGGTTAAGTGACCTGGAGAAGATGAAATATAAGCCCGTGAAAATTGTTTTGCTGTTGTTATTATAGTTTGAACTCTACCCGTGTGTATTGGATTGTGTGCTTGAATGTGTGACTCAGATAAGCTGTTATTGAAATTCTGATATCTTTTTAAAAACAGAATAAAAAAGCACACAAAAATCTAAGTTTTGTTTACCATAAGTCTTCTCCAGCCTTGAATTAAAAAACGGAATAAAAGAGAGGTTGGGCTCCCTGGGGCAGGGGTAGGGTACAGGCACATGGCACCCCTGAGGCAGTGGGAAGCCCGGGGGATTGCAGGAAAAGCTGTGACTCTTGGAGAGCAGAGACAGGGGCAAAGATGGAGGAGCAGGCCTGTGTGGCTCCCTTCTCCCCACAGACGGTGTAGAACCATGGGAGGGTCCTAAAGAAACACACATTCTTGAGTCCAGTGCTTTAGGTTAAGAATAGGTCATGTGTTGCAGGAGAACTGGGGGGATACAGGCACCCCAGAGAGCCTGAGGGAGCAAAGTCCATCATGCCACAATCTCCCACCATCTTCCAGGAGGGTGAGGGTCTCATTCTTCAGAGTACAACACGCCAGAGGGAAATAGAAAGCAGAGTCTAGAATAATCCCAATGCATAGAACCGAACCCATGTCTGTCTGGTTTGCAGATGGATAAAGAAGGCCATTTGCCTTTAGCCCTTTGGACTTGGACTTGACTGCTCCTAGGCACAGAACAATAGTCAAGAGACCCAGGTTACATAGACAAGGTCATTAAGGGAGAGAGGAAAAAGCTTGAATAAACTCTTGAGTTAACTTTGGAGTGACAAGATTGGGAACAAATCACAGCACCTTAGCACTAGAGAGGAGCTGAAACTGAGTTATCTGATTCCCCTTTGAAAATGAGCTCAGTGCAGAAACTTAACACCCTCTGCCTGTCTGAACCAGTTTGAAAGGAGCTTGTTTTTCCATCCTTGTTTAAAGTTAGCCAGCTCAAGCAGCAAAGCTGGTCAGCTTTCCTTCCCTTCTCTCCGCACCCTCTCCCACACTCCCTGCCTGCCATTAGAGTGCCAGGTCTGACAGCAGGAGGGCTCAGCAGCACTGGAGAGGGGGGCAGAGCCCACTGCTGCTCCAGGGCTCTGGCACAGGCTGCAGCTGAGTGGGAGAGGGTGCGAGACTGAAGCAGAGAGTTCAGTGTTCAGGGTAGGCGAAGGGGCAACTCTGGGCACAGAAAAGTAGGGAACGTGCCCTAGAGAAGATGACTGGGAGTGACCACTTTGCAGGGTACTCAATTAACTCAGTTTCCCAGGCTGAGCGGGTTTCCAGGACTGTCCGAGCTACAACCTGGACAGTTCTGGGGAAACCCAGAAGGCCAATCTCCCGAATATTGCCCACCACATTGCAGAGTAGAGCCCCAGATTCTCCAGGAGATGGCAGGGGTCATGAACGTCCCATCTAATGCCAGGGACTAAGCACTCAGGGGTCTGTCTACACCCCTACAAGACCCCTTTTCCTCACACACACTCCCTGTTAATAGGAAACCCTCAGATTATTAGAGAAAACAGGCATCTGGGTGACACCAATTTAAACTCAATTCCAACCACACTAAGAGCTACACTATCACAGGCCCTGCGCTGAGAAAAATCCCAGACGGGAGTCAACATTGCCACAATTCCCATTTCTTGGTGCCATGTGAAGGCAGACGACATGGTGTAGAAAGATTTTAGCTATTAAAAACTTGGCAGAGGAGGTTTGGGGACCTGATATCTGGAGGAGGTTCCCTTGTGATTGCTACTGGTCTCTTGGAACTCTCTACCTGCACCTCTCCAGGTAAAAGTGGAGGAGACGAATCTCCGCAGACAGGCTCTCCGAGCCTTCCCTCCTTCCTCTTTCCAGCATGGGTGTCTCCTTCCTCCTCTTGGGAACAGCCCAGCTCAGGAGGGGCATGTCCCACCCTTCCCACATCAAGAGAGAAGCATCAGAGCAGTTTAACCGAGTAGTTGCTGGGCCCATACCAGGCCTTTGTGTCAATTAGATAAAGCACCACTTCCTCTGGGTAGGTCAGCCCTTTGCCAGAGTGCATGGCTGGATTCTAGCCCTTTCTTGGCCTTCTCCATGCTCTAGTGCTGGACACCACCTGCACATCCCTCCAGGGATGCCCTGGTGGCTTGCCTAAACCTCCAGGTAGGCAGGTGTGATGTGGGTGAGTTGGAGTCTCTGGTCAGAATTCTCCCTCCTGCACAAAGGCAGCTCACCAGAGTCTCCTGGCTTCTCCCTGAGCTCTCGCCTGCTCCCCCAGGGCTGCCAGGTTCTGTCTTCCAGATCCATCTCTTTTCCTCTCTGAGGCCCCCTGGGAAAAGAATGGTCCCCCAACTCCCACCTCCCCAGCACCCCTGGGGCTCTGTCCACTGGAAGTCTGCCCTGCCCAGCTGGTCTCTGGCTGAAATATCTACAGTCTAATTCCCGTTTTCCCAGCCTGGGGGTCCTTTAGCCTTCAGCACATCCTGGATTGTGTGTCACTGAGTCCTCGTCCTTGTTTCTCCCTCTTCCCACTCTGCTCCCAGGGCTTTCACGGCTGGATGGGCCTCAGCCCTTTACTGTGCATCCATCACTCTTGTTCTTTTTCTCTTCTTTTTTTCTTAAAGAAAAGCTCTCTGAACTCTTTACAGCTCCACCCACTGCCTACCCAGTCATCACAGGAAGCTTTTCTCCCAGATTGAGGGCACACAGGTATGTTGAGACAAGACCCATCTTGCTCCAGGAAGGACACATTTCTTATATTTGTTCATTTTAAAATTGCACCAGGAACCCACTTGGGTATATTTTGTCTATCTCCTTACCTCTGCCCCCTCTATCTCTCAGCCACTTCTGGAAGAAGTTTGTAAGATATTTTCTGACCCCCAGCCCTCCTTATTATATGACTCTTTTTTGAAAGAGAACAGAGAGGCTGGGGGAGATCCCCAGTCTTTTGATCTTAACTGTGATGCTTGATCTGCCTCTTCCTCTGCCCATTTGCAAAGCAAACAAGCCAGCTGACAGTGGGCTATAATTAAGCCCCATCATCACTAATGACACGCTCCCTATCTCCCATCAACTAGCTGCAAAGCCCATCCAAACAGGAAGCAGAAGGCCAGCCCCACCCGTCCCTGCGAAGATGTGGAGCCAGGCAAGGCCCTCCCTGTGCACACATCATAGCTGAGCCTGCTGGGCTCTGGGGAAGGGTCCGAGAAGGGACAGAAGAAGGGGACAAACACCTAGGCAGGCAGAAGCACTAGGGCCTAGATCACCATGTAAGGTGTGGGGATTGGGAGGAAAAATGTAAAAATAGGACATCAAGAAAAAAATATAAGAAATAAGATGTTGGTGCTTTAGAAGAAGGAGCTAGGAAAGGCTGGGACAATGGGGGGACAGGTTGGCACTGAGAGGAGGGGCTAAGAACAGAGAGAGTAGAGGAAGAATGAGCCCCAAGGCTGGAGGTTGAACTGAGTCCTCCAGAGTGCCCCAGCCTACGGGTGACAGGAGAAGGTCACCTGCTGGGTATGGGGAACCTTCTCACTGCTGTGGGGTGAGGGGCCCTCCACACCACCCCCGAGGATGCAAACCTGCCATGGAAGTAGAGCCTGAGTGTGACAGGGGAAGGTCACCTGCTGGGTATGGGGAACCTTCTCACTACACACCACCCTCCAGGATGCAAGCCTGCCATGGAAGTAGAGTTTGGTCAGAGAGTGAGCTCCTCTGGCTAGAGCTGAGACCATAGCCTTGCCCCTTTGGAAAGTCCTACCCAACCTCCCCTGGCCTAGAGAAGGAGGCAGAAGAAATTGGCACCAGGAGACCAAGTCCCCACCTCCCAGTGTCACGGACCCCCACTGAGGCAGGTCTGATATGTAGCTGTGGATTCGGTGCCAATCCGAGAGTGAGGAGAATGGTGCACCCCGGCGAGAAAGCTAGATAGAAGTAAGAGCTGTGACCACAGGGACAGGACACATTGGCTCCCAGCTGAGAAAAAAGGAACAGGGGCAGTATGGATCCAGGGTGGAGGCTGCACGTCACAAGAGGGTGCTAAGGAGAGGGCTTGGCGGAACCAGCAGCCATGGGAGAGAACGCTCTGGAAGGGGATGTGGGCTGGGAGGGCCGAGGAGGAAGCCGTGGGGCTGGAACACGGTACACCTCAGGGGCGGAGGGGGCTTGCACCTTCCAACTCATTTCATCCCACGCCGACCTTGGGAGGTTAATACTCTTTCCCACTTTATAGATGAGAAACTAAAAAAAACAGAGAAGCAGAGTTGCCAGAGTCACAGGTATAAGTGGTGAAACTAACCAACAGAAGGACGGCTCCAGGTCCACTCCTGGCCCTCCTCAAAGTGTGTCACTCCACACTGGACCACTCCCAAGGCCCCTCCTGCACCGGTCCACCGCGCGCTGGCTCTAGTCCCTAGGTGTGAGCAGCTTCAATCTAGTACTTGGTACTGAATCTGGAGTTCCAGAAAAAAAGATCCGGAATCCCTGAGAACTGGGCCTAAAAGGAATAGCTCAGCCTTTTGGGGGATGGCACATTGGAAGCGAAAAAGAAGGATTTCAGTGATGAGTCTCCAAAGAGGGTCTGCATCTAAGAAGGGGAATTGATGCATTGGACTCGCCAGTGGAAGGGCATCAAAGAAGGGGATGGAGGGTGGCCTGCAGGGACAGAGGGACCCTCTGGAAGCACCTGAGGGGCAGTGCGAAATGAATGTCCTTCCTGCAGTTGTCCCTCTGAAGGTGGCAGAAGTTCTGGAGCTTATTGGATGGGAGAGTGGAGGCAGCTGCCAAGTGGGACCTAAGAAGTATTTCGGAAGCTCCCTGTCTCCAACAACTCATGTCCCTTTTTCCTCCTCCTCCCGGAAGCCATCCTAAGTGGTCTGTGTTGGACTCTGATGCCTTCCTTCCTTTCCTGTGGCTGTGCCTTGCCAGGGCCTCCATGCCTGGATTATCCACTTCACGAGAAAGAAAGAATTCTCAGAGGACCCTTCCTGCTACCTGGCTTGGGGGAGGGGAGTATCGCTGACCCCGAGGACCTCTGCATCAGTGCCAAGATTCTCAGGCACCCATTGAGAAAGAGCTGTCTGAAGCTAGAGGTGAGGAGGTTCAGGCAGTGCCAACGGCAGCAGCAGCCTCTGCCCCCTCCTCCCTCCCGTGAGAGGAGAAGTCAGGGAGGAAGGGGAAAGGAGACAGGAGCAGCCCGGGAGGCTGGTGCCAGTCTGGACATGCCAGGGAGTGAAACAGCACCCCCTCTCCTACCCTGGCAGGTCTGCCTGGGGGGGGCGGGGAGGGCCTCAGAGGCCGTCTAAGACCATATCTCACCCTCCCCAGAGCAGGGAAGAGTCTCCTCCGGGCCCACAGGGACGGAAGGTGCAGTATCTGGGGCAGATGGCAGAGGGCAGTGTGTGCGCAAAGTAGATGCACAGAGGAATTTGGGGTGTTTTTTTCCTCTGCATGGAAATGAGCAACTGGATGAACATGTGGAAGGCTGCCATGACACGCTGTGGGTGTGTAGGTCTCCAGCCCAGACCCTGCTGGGACCCGGGGCAGATTCCTCAGCCCTCTGTGAGTCCATCTACTTGCCCATAGAAGAGGGTGGGGATGTGGAGGGAGGTATCGGGCAGGCAGCTCTAACTTTCCTCCTCATTTAATGCTTAATAACTTGATGTTCTAGCTGCAGGGACCAGAGTCCATAGGAACAACAGAGGTGGCATTTCAGCCAGGCCACAAAGGGCAGGCAGGCTTTTAATGAACAGGTAATGGACACTTGAGGTTGAGAAAATACTATTTGCCAAGGCCCATGAGTGTGAAAAGTTTGGTCTGCTGGGGAGAGGCTGGAGAGTAAGGAGGGAAGGATGAGGAGGAGGGGGGCACTCCGAATGCCACCTTCAAATGGGCTCATGCCTGAAAGATGGTCTCACCCTTAAGAATTTTGCTCACATCACTGTGCTAACTGACTCTGAGAAACTAGCATTTTTGCAGAAACACACACACACACCTAAAAGAGCCCTAGAATCATGGAAACCATTCCAGCCCTAGGCCTGGAATCATGGCCTTTTGCTGATTTTTCCCCAGAGCAGTTGACACTACTCAACGTCACATTATATACTGTGCTGTTTGGTATGTATTTTTGCCCTTCCCTGTAGACTGTAAGGTCTGTGAGGACAGGGCATGTGCCAATTTTGTTTATTCTGGTATTCCTGGTCCCTGAACAACGCCTGGGTCACTAAATATTTGTGAAATGAGCCACTACTTTATGTACACAATAGACAGAGATGCACCCAGAAGCATGCGTACACGTGGGCCTCACGTGTCAGGGTGGAAGAGAAACTGGCTACAAGAGGAAAACGGGGCCACTGTGGGGAACAAGACTGGTGTCAGGAGAGTGAAGAGGTGAAGAAAAGAGGAGATGACCACTCCAACCCAGGCAGTGAGCTGGGGTGAAACTCTGGCAGTCCTGGCACGCCTCTTGGTGACAGGGGAACCACATCTTGCAGGACTATTGTTCAGAACAGAGGACACAGGACACACGAAGCACTGAGCCTGCCAGGCAGCCACCTCAAGAATGAATCTCAGCCATTTGCCAGGATTGGCTGTCACCCAGTGCCCACCTGGCTAGAACCAGACAGCAGTGGGAGGAACCAGGGACCCTGTGGGAAGCAAGAGTGAGGCCAGGGAGAGCCAGGCGATGCAGATGGTGACGTCCTGGGCAACATTCCACGCTGAGAACCAGACGGCATCGATTATTTATTGCAGAAGCAGAGAGCTAGACATAATCCCAGCCAGAGAGCAGAGGGGCCCTTGGCAGTGAAGGCCCGGGAAAGGCAAGAGGGCAACATCCTGGGCGTGTGCGTGGTCTCTGCCTCTGGGGCAGTGACCAGGGAAAGGTGACAAAGAAAGAGGACACCAAGAGAGCCATGTCTGGACTCCCCAAATCAGAGTGTCACCCCATCAAGGACAAGAAGAAGAGGAGATGGGATTGCGGTTATGGACAAAGCACTTCTTGACTCGAAAAGGGGCCCCAGGGAAGGAGCGGGAGGAGAGAGACGGCTTCTGAGCCTTCTGCTCATCATCTGGAGGCCTTTTTGGTGGCACAGCTGCTGCCTGAGGTTTTGGCAAGGGGATCCTTGAACTCACTGCCACAGCTGCCTTTGGTCTTGACGTCTGCTGCCGCAGGTTTATAGCTGTAACTGCTTGAGGCCCCAAAGCCCATGCTGAAGCCAGCGCCTCCTGCTCCAGCACCCGTGCTGCTGATGACAGCTGGGATGGGGAGAGAAGACCCAGCCCCATTCAGCCCTGCACGCCATGCCGGAGCCCTCCTGGGGCATCTGGGCCACTCGCTCCACTCTCTGCCCTTCATGTTGAGACAGATTCTCTCTGCTGTGAGTTTTTAGTTTACTAGGAGATGTTTATCAGTGCTAATCATATGTGGCTTCATCTTTCATGCACTTAATCCTATGCATTTGATCTTTTCCTATGAGTCTGTGTCAGTCTATTAAATATGTCAGAAGCTCTTAGCAGACACAGTTGTATCAGTGAATGTCCCATGCCAGGACCAAATGAAGAAAGGACATCAGTGGGGCCTTCCAGTGCTGCTATGAGGAAAGGGGCAGCCATATAGCACCTCCCACATGCTCCAGCCTTTAAACCTGGAAGAAGGGAGCTCAGCTGTCTCCCATCATTCAGCCCTTCCAGTACCCCAATCCATCTTTCCAGAATCTAGGGCCTTTATTTTGGTCAAACCCCACTAGAAAAATAATGTTGCCACTAAGCATCTTTCTTATGCCTGGCGGGTATCATCTGCTCTTTCTGCAAGTTGTGCTTGTGTATTTCACGATACTATTCTCTACCCATTGTTTCCCCTTGGTTACAAAGCCGACTCCTTCTTTCTGCCCCTAAGTCTCCCCTGAACACTGTCTGGACTCTGATTCCTCTTTTGTGTCATGGAATTAGAGGACTTTAGACTTCTGGTAAGGTCACCAGGGGCAGAACTGAGATCTGAGGGTACTTACAGATGCTCACAGAATTGGGGTATTCACCAGACATCCTGAAGAGGGAAAAGAAAGCAGGTAAATCCTCCACAAACAATCACCACATCTATCCCGGGAGTCTCCTCTGTGAAAAGCCTCTCCTCTCAGAACATGCCCCCCAGCCCTAAACCAGCCTCCTTCCATCCCAGGGGGACTTGAGATGAAAACTCTGCCACAAGGAGTCAACTCTCCAACAAAGAACCTTTGGGACTGTCTGCTACATGGGGTAGTTGTGCCTCCACCTCCTTCAGTTATGCCCTTGGTCTTAGACAATTCAGAAGTATGAGCTCACACCCTCACTAAGTACCTGCTTTTGTCAGAGCAACCTTGAACTTAGAAGACTCTTGAAGACCATCTTGCCCCTCCCCATCCATCCACAAGAACACACCACGAAGGGCCAAGGATTTTCTGTCTAGATTCTCTGTCTCTCAAACATTGGAGAGGGACGTTAATACTCCCTCTCCCATGACCCCTTCAAGATTTTCATAACTTGATCCTTCTTGCTGTCTAACATAGGCCTTCCTAACAATACGGCAAGCCCATTTGCTGTCTGGTTTTTACTTCGGTAGGATCTAAACAGGACCAAAGGTTTTTTGTCTTTGGGCTTCCTACCAGAGCAGAAAGAAAACTGCACCAGACAACAGGTGTCTGTCCCCGCCCACCTGCACTCCTCGCCCTCCAGCAGCTTCCTGTAGGTGGCGATCTCCACATCCAGGGCCAGCTTCAGGCTCAGGAGCTCCTGGTACTCCCGCAGCATCCGTGCCAGCTCCTCCTTGGCCTGGTGCAGGGCGGCCTCCAGCTCATCCAGCTTGGCCCGAGCGTCCTTGAGGGCACAGTCCCCCTGCTGCTCGGCATCGGCAATGGCCGTCTCCAGGTTGGCACACTGAAAGGGCAAATGGATTCAGTACTTTGAGTCAGAGCCCAGTTCTGAGATCTTGCTCAGACAACCTCCCCTCATTTGGTCCTGGCCGAGAGCAAATGCCCTGAGATCCTCCTGGCTTATATAACTTGGGCCATCACTAGAGACGACTCTGTCCTTCCCCTGACTCCAGGTACCGTTCCCCTGGCTCATGCCTCAACATCTAAGGGTAGAAAATCTCCCCCTGGGAGGGAGGAGGGAACAGGCACTGACAAGGTGGGCTGCCTGGGCATGTGGGCCCTGCCCTTTCCCTACTGGTCTGAAATACCTGCTGTAAAATTTGCATGCCAACCCTGGGAAAAGTGTCTGGGTAGCTAAATTCAATTCAGTTCTGCAAGGTACAGGTTGTAAGGAGATCTTGTAAGTCATGAAAAGAAAATGAGGGCTACTGAAGTTCCAATTAATAAAATGTCTGTCCAATAAACCTGCCACACTTACACCCTAAAACCTCACAAAGAATCATGCTAACAGGCGACAGGCTTCAGAGAAACTTTCCCATAATTAACCGGTTTTCCCAGCTTACAAGCACCTGCAGCTAGGGAAGACATGTGTCTTCATGGAGGAAACTTCACAGGTGGCTGTGAGCTTGCCTGCACGTGGAAGCTCCCAGTGGCTGGAGCCTGTTAACCTGGGTGCGTGTTACAGTCACTCAGCTGAGGTTTTGGTGGGATCTGAGCACTGGGCTGCTCTTCCTGGGCCCCCCTTTCTGTGGAGTTAAGTTTGCTTCACATAAAGGAAAGCAGCTGATCCCAATGCCAACTAGAATTCTAGAATGCTGTCCAGCTGGCACCACCCTTTTCAGCCAGGCAGAACCCAGCAGTGCCAACACCCACCATGTCTTGAGTAAGTTGCTTGTATTCCCAAGGAAATGCCTAGGACCTCGAGGGGACCCAGTTGTCTGGCCACAGAAAACCACATCACATTTTTGAGACTGATA
The DNA here is from genome assembly GCA_963574655.1 of Perodicticus potto. Lineage (NCBI taxonomy): Eukaryota > Metazoa > Chordata > Mammalia > Primates > Lorisidae > Perodicticus > Perodicticus potto. Next base: position 6,274 of record CAUYRH010024481.1, on the reverse strand, counting down.
GGCAGTCTCATTTAATCATTCAGGGCAGTGACAATAAATACTGTCACCTGAATTCAGTGGAACTGTCTTCTGTTCTTTTTCACTGTTCAAGATCCCCCAGGGCAATCCTGAAGGCACCAAAAGTTTGGGTCTTTTGAATTGATGTGAGCTGAGAGGATGCGAAATCCTTTGAAACAAATATCACACGGATTCTGGGGACACCAAGTGCCAAGAAACTCTGCATGCGAGGCTGTGGGCTCCTTCTTCATGGAGGAGGCCAGAAGAGCAGGAAAGCTCTTTCATTGGCCAAGGGTCTCCAACAAGAGTGCAATGTGGACGGAGCATCACAAGGACCCCACGATCCCCACAGAGGAGGTCTTACCTGCCTGCCAAACCATGTGCCTCCTGATCACAAAATGTCTCTTTCTGGTAAGAACCCCACGTAGATTCTATCAGTTAAATGCTGTGATCCAATGTGAAGGAGGCATCACACACTGAGTTTTTCTTGCATTTATCAGATCTTGATTTAACAAAACACCTTAAGTTCTTATATAACGCTGGCCTTTCTTCTTACCACTACCATAAGCCCACTGCACAGGGAAGAGGAGTGTGTGTGTGTACGCGCGCACATGCAGGGTGAGGGGTGGGAGTGTAGGGAAGATGAAGAGATGGGCAATTTGACCTGCCTGGGAACAGAGAGCCTTGGATCCTCACATTGCCTCCACGAACTCTGGAAACTCACAGGTTTGCTTTCTCCAAACAGAGATAGTTGGATGGATGTGACCTCCCAGAGACAGGTACCTCAGTGCAGTGCCCTTTCCCTAGCACGACCACAGGGGAAAGCCCCAGGTGAGTGCAGATGGGAGGCTGTTCATTCTCCACTCTGTTCTAAAGTCCACTGCTGGATTTTCTTTTCTCCAACAAAGAATCACCATTTAAAACGTGCCAACACCTCCCTCTACCTTCTGCCTCAGATCTGAGTCCCACTGCTGGGCCATCCATAATCCACTGGTTCCTACCCAGTGGCATCCTCTGCCCCCTGCCATCCTCACCTGTGGCAGGCTCTCCTACTCATTCCCACACACACATGCCATGAGCAGCCCTCCTTCTATACATTGTTGGTGGCCAGCCCCATGTAATCCCACCTCACATGGAAAGCTTCCCTGGGTCCTCATTCACCTGCCACCCCTCCGGACTCCTGGAGCACTTACTGAGTGTACTGTCGTGTGTAAACAGCTTCACCCTCTATGTGTCTCCAATTCTTTTCTGAGGAATTATAAACACCCCATCCTACAGAGGGGACTGTGTCCTGCCCTTTGTCCACATTTGGTCTTGTCCAGAGTGGTGCTCAGTAGAACCTGTTAGTTGATTCATCCCATGAAACCCACCTGCTTCTTCACACTCCCTATCTCTGAGCGGATCCTCTGGATCAGACGGTTGAGCTCAGAGATCTCAGCCTTAGTGAACTTAAGGTCATCCCCATGCTGTCCTGCTGTGACCTGCAGCTCCTGGATCTGAGGTTGGATGACAAGAGAAGAACAGCACAGAACAGGTGAGAATTCACCTGCTTAAGAGTATTCAGCACAGGCAGGATGATCATCTACCCTTCTCAATATTCACACAGTTCAGGCACCAGTGAAAGAGGTGAAGGGAGGGGTTGGGGAGAGGGAGAAACAATCCTTTTCTTCTAGATAGAAAGATCCCTCCCTAGTTCAATAAGATCCTCAGGTTCTCTAACATGAGAACTTTGGTGGAGTTTGATTTTCCTATCTTCATTTTGCTGAAGTCGTCAAGACCAGTGCCTGCCAGGCATGTGGATGGGCACCTTGGGCAGACTCCCCTGCCCATCGCTGAAACATGAAAGAAAACCAAGATATGTGTATTACTCACAGAAACTGTGTCAGAATCCTATCAGGGTTGTGTCTGGCATGGCCTCTGCTGTCCACCAAGGGCTGTGGCAGGATAAAGGCCAAGTCCCACATATGTCCCACAGCTGAGACTAAACCACAAGAGGCATTCCTACAAGGCTCGACTCCAAGACAAAAGAGGTCTCTGCCTAGTCCAAACACAAATGCATGCACGCACATGCAAATGTACACACACATAAGCACACAGGGACACACATGTATGCATGCACAACCATAGGGACACACAAGCACACAGGACCACATGCATGCACGCACAACCGTAGGAACACACAAGCACACAGGACCACATGCATGCGTACCCGGCACCCAGCCCACCTTGGTCTGGTACAGCGCCTCGGCCTCGGCCTTGCTTTTCAGGGCGATCTCCTCATACTGGGCGCGGACCTCAGCAATGATGCTGTCCAGGTCCAGGTCCCGGTTGTTGTCCATGGACAGGATGACAGATGTGTCGCTGATGTGGGACTGGATCTGAGCAATCTCCTAGGGGACATTTGGAGGAGGGAGCCAGTTAGGGGGTCCCCGTGAGACACCATTTTCCCTGGGAAAATTCCTTGCTGTTCCTTTCTGCCCTTCCTTGGCATCTGAACTCTGCGTCAAGACCAGTGCCTGCCAGGCATGTGGATGGGCACCTTGGGCTCTCAGCCCCAGGTGGTGAGACTCCCCCCATTGTGCATGCAGGACAGCTCCTACCCCTTTCTAAATGATCGCCCTCAAACTAGCCTTGGCTTCCCCCACCACAGGATGATGATCTCTCTCTCCATCACACGGAGGCTCCTAGGGTGTCCCCAGACACCTCCCCTTCTCTGTGGAAGGCCTCTGCCCTTTCCATGCCCCTAGTCCTTTGCACAGTTCAGGATCCTGGGTTTTCACTTTTCTCCCCTTCTCGGCACCCTTAAAATATTCTTCTTCCTTCTCCTCCTCTTTCTCCAGGAACCATTCTGGTGGCCCAGGCAGAAATCATCATTCCCTCCTCAGTTCTCCCCAAAACTCAGCTCCACAGTGTTTTTCTTCTAGGCTGTGAAATCCTGGAGAACAGCAGTAATTTCGTCTCCTCAAAGCCTAGCTCACTGCTCAGCACCTAGTAGAACCTCAGGGGATGTGAACTTCACTCGGTTAAAACATTTCCCAACTCTTGGTCCACACAACCATCCAGGCAAGGGTCAAAGCCACTTACAAGAGGGACAGTCCTCACAGAGAGGTCAGAAAAGTCTTACCCCTTCATGGAGGCACTTGAAGAATTTAATCTCTTCTGTCAAGGAGTCCACCTTGGCCTGAAGCTCAACTTTGTTCATGTAGGCAGCGTCCACATCCTGGGGAACACATGACAGTCAAGTCTGCCCCCAAAGGAGCCACCTTTTGCCTCCCTTCCTGCTACAGGCAGCCCTGGATCCCCAGCTCTCTCCACTCTCCTTGTCCCAAGCTTCATGGGGGGCTCAGTCCCTGAGAGCAAACCAAGTGATGTGTAGTGCAATGGAAACACCAGAAGTGCAGCAAAATGCTTAGATTTTAAGCTGGCAAATTCTGGGAGCAGCATGCACGTTAGGCTAGAGACTTGTAGGGAGGAGCCGAAAAGTTAGAACCTCCATTGCCTCTGCCCAAGCGACTGAGTGACCCATGGGTCCCTTTCCTCATCCTACAAGCATCACTGTGCCAGGCAGTCAGGAGCCCTCTAGGCTCCTTCCAGCCCCTCCTGCTTCCCCCTCACCTTCTTGAGCACCACAAACTCATTCTCTGCAGCTGTGCGTCTGTTAATCTCCACCTCGTATCTGTGCGGGGCAAGACATTGAGATAAATGAGTTCTGCAAACACGGAGCAGTTAGTGATCATCTCTGTGCCATGAACTGCAGGGTAGGGGTCTTCAGGCTACAGGGTTATATGTGTACCCCTGGGGCACATATAACCTTCCAAAACGGGATTCAGAAAGGGACAGGTTTAAAGAAATCAATTTCCAGCTCCTTAGTTCCTGTGTAATCTGCCCTAAAATGTATCTGCCTGAGAAAGCACCTGTGGTCAACGTGTCAGGAAGATCCTCCTCCCTGTCACAGCCCCTCCCACATCATCACAGAATGGCACCCCCACCCCCAACACGTGCAATGGTTCATGGTGCAAAAACCTCTCAGGCACTCAACAAAATCACTATTCCCATCTTCAAACTATATGTTATACCTGCTTCTTATACCGTCTTCTTTCTGCTCCAGGTGAAACAAAGTTATGGAAAAAAAGAACCAGGGTGATCTTCATGGAGATGTATTATAGACTGGGGAGGTAAGGGTATTGATCCTTTCATTTAAAGAGCTCACCTCTTGTATCCCTTACTATTGTCAAAGAATGTATTACAAACAGAGTGCATTGGTAAGAAATTAATGCTCAATGGATAAGCAAAACGCTGTGTGTACACACGCACAAGGGAACATTACTCAGACTTAAAAAGAAAGGAAATTCTGCAACATGAGACACACAAATGATCCTTGAGGACGTTTTGCTAAGTGACATAAGTCGGTCACAAAAGGACAAATGTTGGATGATTCCACTTGCATGAGGTACTTAGAGTAGTCAAATTCACAGAGACAGAAAGCAGAATGCTGATTGGCGGAATGGGGGAGTTAGTGTGTAATGGGTGTAGAGTTCCAGCTTCCCAAGATGAAAAGAGTGATGGAGGTGGATAGCGGTGACAGCTTCACACTATGATACGTGTATTTCATACCACTGAACTAGACACTTACAAAATGGTGAAGAAGGTAAATTTTATGAGTATTTTACTATAATAAAAAGTGAAAAATAATAGATCATTAATGCTAGAAAATGGCATTTTTCTATATACTTAAACATAAGCAATTTTTTTAGCTCTTTACTCATGCCCAGAAGCTCCCTCCCCAGCAAAAAGCACTGTTGAATGGCTGAAGTAGGACAGTACAGGTTAGTGAAGTGAGTTATTTAAAATGTGAACAGCAAGTTTTCTGAGCCTGCCAGATTTTTCTGGTTATACTAGATAAAATACACAGAACACAGTTTGTATGATTTATCTAAGATTTCTTGTGTTATTTAAAAGGTGATTGAAACCTTTTTATCAAATTATGTCATGAAATAGTTTTTCTATTACAGTTAATCTTTATCTCATATGATCTTATCGAATGTTGAATAATGTATACCTTCTCTTAATAAACAGAAAAGCATGTACTAGCTGCCAGGCCAATTAGTTTATATCTTTATATTTGCTAAAATTCATAGAAAATGTGTGATCAAGATAGCTATCAAAATCAATAACATTAGCTACAAATTTTATATTATCTACTTCTAGAGATCAAACGCCTGAGTTCAATATACACATATACACATTTACAAAGAGAAACAATGCTATAATGATACTACTGACTTTATAAATAACTTATAATTTTTAAAATACATTACAATGAATAAAAGTTAAGCTACAAAAACACATATTTATCTTATTTTATAACAGACATATTAGTTATATTAAAGCTATATCATTTGGCTATGTCAAACAGTTTGATGAAAATGTTTTAGATTGTATATGAAACCAGTACATTGTACCCCTTGATTGCACTAATGTGCTCAGCTATGATTCAACAATAAAAAAAAAAGCTATATCATTTTAATCTTGAATGTTTTGGTAATATACTGTACAAGATATATTCTTTAGTGTATTGCCAAGTGGATTTTACAATAGTTCCCCAAATACATGTTTATACTTTTATTTGAATTTAGAAGTAAAGTCAGACTTTTTCTAATAAGAAACAATTCATTTCTCCAGTTTGATCATGAAAACTGACTTTTCCAGTGAAGCTAGATGGTAGATACTTTCCATAAATTGAATGAGCTAAATCTTCAGCTCCAACGTTTTGAACATGTGTATGTGTGTATATATATGTGTATATGTGGGGGGGTAAGCATGTATAAAAACATGAAATAGGCTCACATTTTTAAAAAAATAAAGAATTAGTAACTGTGCACTGAATACTAAGGATGTTTGTATGTTGTCAGTCTTTTCTGATTTACTGGATTAAACATGGTGCCCCCAAGGGACAGTGGTCATTTGACCAGTCTTAGTAAAACTTTGTTGAAAATTTTTGCAGAAATGTGGAAGGTGAATGACTTTATTGACTAGAAAAAAAAAATTCTTTCTTGCAAATCAGATGGTTTTTAAATTTGCTTCCACAAAAGGAAAGAAGAATCTGAATTGTCAGCTGACAGAGTATTCAAAGTGATCTTTTTTTTTTTTTTTAATCTTTTCTTTTTTATTAAATCATATCTGTGTACAATAATTCAGTCATGGGGTACAGTGTACGGGCTTCAGATACAATCAAAGATATTTTCATCAACCTGATTGTGATAACATTCAAGAGACT